>JASEVX010000006.1:67705451-67980549 GCA_031761405.1 Serripes groenlandicus
TCTCGATGCAAATATAAGGTGTTGGACCATTTTGACGTTAGTTTTTTTTATATCGTATACAATTTGAATACACCTCTGACGATGTCTGTTTGTATCGTATAACTATCTGAATACACCCCCTGACGTTGGTTTTTTGTATCTTATAACTATCTGAATACACCCCTGACGTTGGTTTTTGTATCGTATAACTATCTGAATACACCCCATGACGTTGGTTTCGTGTAACGTATAACAATCTGAATACACCCCTGACGTTGTTTTTTTGTATCGTATAACAATCTGAATACACCCCTTGACGTTGGTTTTTTGTATCGTATAACTATCTGAATACACCACTGACGATGTTTTTTTGTATCATATAACTATCTGAATACACCACCTGACATTGGTTTTTTGTATCGTATAATTATCTGAATGCACCCCTGACGATGTTTTTTTGTATCGTATAACTATCTGAATACACCCCTTGACGATGGGTTTTTGTATCGTATAACAATCTGAATACACCCCTTGACGTTGGTTTTTTGTATCGTATAACTATCTGAATACACCCCTGACGATGATTTTTTGTATCATATAACTATCTGAATACACCACCTGACATTGGTTTTTTGTATCGTATAATTATCTGAATACAACCTTGACGTTGGTTTTTTGTATCGTATAACTATCTAAATACACCCCTGACGTTGGTTTTTTTGTATCGTATAACTATCTGAATACACCCCCTGACGTTGGTTTTGTATCGTATAACTATCTGATACACCCCTGACGTTATTTGTATCGTATAACTATCTGAATACACCCCCTGACGTTGGTTTTTTTGTATCGTATAACTATCTGAATACACCCCCTGCCGTTGGTTTTTTGTATCGTATAACTATCTGAATACACCCCTGACGTTGGTTTTTTGTATCGTATAACTATCTGAATACACCCCCTGACGTTGGTTTTTTGTATCATATAACTATCTGGATACACCCCTGACGTTGGTATTGTATCGTATAACTATCTGAATACACCCCCTGAGTTGGTTTTTTGTATCGTATAACTATTGATAACCCCTGACATTGGTTTTTTGTATCGTATAACTATCTAAATACAACCTCTGATATTGTTTTTTCGTATCGTATAACTATCTGGATACACCCCTGATGTTGGTTTTTTGTATCGTATAACTATCTGAATACCACCTGATGTGGTCTTAAGTATCGTATAAATATCTGGATACACCCTGACGTTGGTATTGTATCGTATAACTATCTGAATACAACCCCCTGACGTTGTTTTTGTATCGCTAATAACTATCTGAATACACCCTGACGTGGTTTTTTGTATCGTATTACTATCTGAATACACCCCTGACGTAGTTTTTTGTATCGTATAACTATCTGAATACACCCTGACGATGGTTTTTCTGTATCGTATATCTTTCTCATACAACCTTGACGATGGTTTTTAGTATCGTATAACTATCTGAATACGACCCCCTGACGTTGGTTTTTTGTATCGTATAACTATCTCTACACACCCCTGACGTTTGATTTTTGAATCGGAATAAATATCTGAATACACCCCTGACGTTTGTTTTTTTTTTTGTATCGTAATAACTAATGCTCGATTACACACCATGACGTGTTTTTTTGTATCGGATCAACTATCTAAATACACCTCTGACGTGTTTTTTGTATCGTATAACTATCTGAATACACCCTGACGTTGGTTTTTTGTATCGATAACTATCTGATCACCCTTGACGTTGTTTTTTGTATCGTATAACATCTGACGATACACACCCTGACGTGGTATTGTATCGTATAACTATCTGAATACACCCTGACGTTGGTTTTTTGTATCGTATAACTATCTGAATACACCCCTGACATTGGTTTTGTTCGTATATCATCTGAATACACCCCCTGACGTTGTTTTTTTGTATTGTATATCAATCTGAATACACCCCCCTGACGTGGTTTTTGTACTTGTATCTATATCTGAAACACCCCCTGAGTTGGTTTTCGTATCGTATAACCACCTGTGTTCTTATTTCATTTTTAAGGATGGCCTTGGTATTAAACCCAAAATGCCCATTAATTTTCGTGGTGATCGATGGCAACCTTGCAGCAATGGGCTTTCAAGTAAAGATTCGAACATCGCCTACCTGATCCAGACAGCATAACACGACTTATAACCCTTATGACACTTCGAAACGGATGTCGGAAACTTTCCTGTAGGGAGAAAATGTTCGACAACATTGTAGCAAAAGGAGGAAATGTTAAGTACTTCATTTTCTGATTCTTTCGCAAATACTATGGCTGATTACAGGACAGATTTCTTCAAATGAAAGATTTGCATATAGAAAATATAAATCGATCCCCGAACTATTTTTCCTCCTCACATCAGGCTGACAGCGTCCGATTTTTATTTTGAGAAAAAAATGAGGAACTTAATAAAAAAGACACACAATTCCTCGTTCAGGAAACTACAAATTTCTCCTTATATGGGCTGTTATAATAATGACTGTAATGCTCGGGATATCAACCATATAGAGGATATTATAGTAACGCGGTCCTGGGTGATCCCCAAATGTTCTAATACGAAATCATTACGTCATATTATTATAGCACATGGACAAAACAGAGAGACTATTCGTGTATCTTACGAGGTATTGTGTATTTACCCGAACGAACATCGGGGACGCTGTGACCACATTAACAAACTGTATATTTGTATATTCATGAACAACATTTATTAGACAAAACTCAAAGTTCCACGAGGACCTCTCGCACATTGAGGCAAGCATCTAGAAATTAGGACTGATGGACTGTGTTTAAAAACGTTTTAAAAAGAAATTAGACAAATCATTGTGTCCAGACCACCCTACCTGTGAGTTCTCCCTGCTTTGTTAACCCATTGTTGACGCATCTGCATCATACGTTCGAATTCACTGTGGCAAAGGGAGAAATTTTGTCACAATGAGCAATTTTTCATTTTTTCACAATGTTTTCAACTAGTCAAGTAAGATATTTTCATCTAAAGAGCTCTACGCATTGGTCTAGATATATTTCAAAGTTCCGTCGGTGGGATGTGATGTGTGAGGAGAGGTAATACTAAATAGTGTATAGGCTGGCTCATGTTCGAGTCTTTTATCTGTTGTGGATCTTCTTGTGACGGAAATAAACTTATGACAGTTTCATTAATAATAAACTACAGAATAGATAGGAAGTTTAATCAAGTCGATAAATTCTGTCTTATGAAATGAGTACGATATCGGTGGACAGGGTGGTAGATTTTACCCACGCCAACAATTGAACAATAGAACAGTGTATGGACTTACATAGAGGAATCGATTCGTATTGAATAAGTAAGTTAGATACTGAGGGGCGGGAAGAGATGGAGAGACAGACAGACAGACAGAGACAGACAGACGAAAGAGTGAGAGAGAGCTCGTGTTGCCCGGGAGGTAATCAGGGGGAAAGAGAGATTAGCGAAGAGAGACGGGAGACTGCGCTAGAGACACACAGACAGAGAAATACAACAGAAAGAGAGATAGAGACACACAGGCAGAGACAGAGAGAGATATATATAGAGAGAGAGAGAGAGGAGAGAGAGAGAGAGAGAGAGAGATAGAGAGAGAAGAGGAGAGAGAGATGAGAGCGGAGAGAGGAGAGACGAGAGAGAGGAGAGAGAGAGAGAGAGATAGAGAAGAGGATATAGAGAGAGAGAGGGAGAGAGAGAGAGAGAGAGAGAGAGAGAGAGAGAGAGAGAGAGAGAGAAAAGAGAGAGAGAGAGAGAGAGAGAGAGAAGAGAGAGAAGAGAGAGAGAGAGAGAGAGAGAGAGAGAGAGAGAGAGAGAGAGAGAGAGAGAGAGAGAGAGAGAGAGAGAGAGAGAGAGATCGTTGGCATATCGTTGGCATATCTAGTTATTAGCATAGGGGGACCTGGCACGCAAAACAAATATAGACCATTTTATATTTAAACAAAATTGAAAGCCTTTCCAGGCCCCTATGATTATTCATGGGATGTGTTGATGTTGTTGTTGTTTTTCAGGCGGTTGGTATCCACTGTGCACATGGCAAGGGAAGAACAGGAACAGTCATCTCGTGTTATTTGTAAAAACGTTAGATTTGGAACCTGAAGAAGCATTGAGAGATTACGGTCAATGCGGCCAGGATCGGTGGAGACTGGACGAACAAGAAGAAATGGTCCGGACTTATTCAAAATATTTACACACGTCGGACAAGAAATCAGTTACAAAAGCGCCTAACACACAACACTAATCAAAACGGATGCAAGGAGATGCTCCATGTACAGAACTTTATCGACATATCGAGGGTTTCATGCAAAACAGCTATAACTACATATTGTTCAAGATGTAGTTACAACCTTTTTGCATGAAGCCTTCAATATATAAAATGCGTTTTCTATCAAATACTCTGAACATTTATATCTGCACAAATCCCTATGTAGCTGCTCCTCGCTAGAATAATTGTGTCTGCTTGGAAGATTCCAAGAAGTATTTATGGCTCAGTACATATCATTTTACTATGTGGAACACAATTGTAAATCGACAAGTCCGAGAAGTCTTGTGATTAATACAAATGTCCTCTACTGGATAAGAGGATGAATTTACTCTGTAAGAACTATTTTCATGGGACTACGCGCGGACACACAAACAGCTTGAGGATTGCCTTATTTCTGCAATGACTTCTGTTCACGTCCATAATTAGACGATAACCCTAATTATCAGAGAACTTGTGAGGGACTAAACACTGTCCCTGATGACTAAACACGGTCTCTTTCTGACTTTAAATGCCTCTGCAACAAACAACTTTTGAAATCTTTGTGGGAAAGTTAGATATTGTTGAAAACAATCAACTTCTTTCTTCCAACAAGTTTCAACTCTGCACGGTAGCCTCCACTTACAGTGCAGTCAGATCTTGGTCTTCATTACGCCATCTCTTATAAACCATCATCTTACATGATGAGCTATTTCACCTTTCTGAGATTTTCCACATGTTAAATTAAGACTTTTTCAAAGCGGTTTGCTACAGATTTGTAGTATTTGGGAAAATGTTAATAACACTTATTAAGCAAAACAAAAATATAATGACATAGCTTATTAGCTGATTGTCTTTTAAGTTTTTATAACTTTCAAAGGCTTTGAAGAGATTTAAAACATTCATTCTCTTTTCTAATTTTCAGAAAATAGAAATCCTGACATATATAGGAGTCAAGATTAATATCATCCTGTATAATTGTGGTATAACCATACTTCTTGCAAGAAGCTCTTGAAAATTTACCTTCACTAAGTTTCAAATATATCATAGTCAGGTACAACTGTGTTGAAGTGAAAAGCTGACCTGGCTCTAACACTATAAAGGTTTAGTCTGTACTCCGAATGTGTGCTAAAGTATCTGATTGGTCAGAAACAAATTCATTCTCTAAATTGACCAATCAGAATTCTTATTTGGAGCATGGAGTTCATTTTCATAGTTTTAGTTTCGGACCATGGCAGAATCTCAATTTGTCACACAATGTGGTTACTCCAGCTGTTATCCGTAGCATGATAAATGTTGATTTTTAGCAAGGGGCTCGTTAGAGACAATTGCTATAGTAGGCGAAATCCGAAGACACGCATCATTTTGAGACTTGACTCTAGACTAGTGGTTTACAATATCGGCATTGAATGACTTCACATCTGTCTTTCTATATCAGCTCTCCGTTTCTGAACACAATCTTGGGTTCAGAGAGATGTATTGGTAGTTGCAGATCGTATATAATGTCAATGCAAGGGAATGATCTGTGGAATAATTTTTAAAAACGAATGGACTGTTGTCAGCTAATACCAGGGACGTAGATAAGATATATGTCCCTGCTAATACCGATGTCGGTCCTTTCGAACCGCCAAATAGTTCCTGTCTAAAAATCAAAATGAAGTAACTTGTTGGCATATGAAGACGTAAAATTGATTTGATTCCACATCACTTACCCAGGAGAAAGAACTCGAAAGAAATTGTATGTTAAAATACAAACTGAACACATTAAAGCAGTATGTGCATACTTTCCGCAGGTGTAATTATGATTGCGATTTCAAAATTGAATTTGAATTGAAGACTTTACATTTGAAAGGAGACTGCTGTGTATATTGTCTTAACTAATTAACTCATGAATGAAAGTGTATCCACTCAATTAATCTTTGTAGTATTAAATATTCTGCTAAGCTATGTGGTTGTTCCTTCTTTTAATGTTGTACACATACACAACAAACTGGCGACGAGGTTGGGATTTTGTACCGCTATAAATGATAATGATTATGATAATTGAGGGCATCATGGAACTTAATGGCTAATCACAAACGGAACAAATTAAAGCAGTATGTGCATACGTTCATCAGGTGTATTATGATTGCGATTTCAAAATTGAATTTGAATTGATGACTTTACATTTGAAGGGGGAGAGTGTTGTGTATTGTCTTAACAAATGAACTCATGAATGAAAGTGTGTCCACTCGAAGCGACGCCTCTTAGTGTAACATATTTCTATATAACCTATGCATTTCATGATAATCTTTGTAGTGTTAAATATTTTACTAAGCTATTCAGCTGTTTCTCATTTAATGTTGTACACATTCACATCACGGCCCTTATGTTTATAATTTCAAAATTCTTTCGCATCGTGGTGCAAAATCGCTGGGATGGTAAAAATAATTAAATATCAATAGAAATTGTGTATCGTGAAAAACACTACAGAGTAAAAAGTACCACCGCCCTAACTATAAGATGGCAGGGGACCCCTAAATTTGCAACTTTTCAGTTTGTCCGGACCAATAAATGTTATTTTACGAAATTCTCAAAAACAGCATCCATCACAATGTCAAAACTATATCTCAATGTATGGCATATAACAATTTTTCAAAATCATGTAACATTTTAGCAACTCGACAGAACTGAACACAATTTCAAACCCTGTGTATTCTATCCCACCTACCCAAAATGACACTTTTTCGGCAGATTTTCTAATCATGTCCTTACTTCCTGGAAACATGCAAAAGAAAATTGAAGCACACGTACTTAATAATCAAGCAATGCATAACCAGGAAATGTATGCAAAATACCATGTCATCAGTATTCTTCTAGTAGAAAAACTTATTTGAAATACCTGAATTTTCGTCACACAACAGTCTCAAATGATATTGAGATTGTCCTCCCCTTGGAAAGCTCTTCAACATGATATGAGCTAGCATATACAAATGTTCGTATTTTCTCCACATTTTGTATGCATCAATTGATAGAAGTCAATATAGAAATCAATGCCATATAGGGTTATATAGTTAAGAAATCAGTTCATTTTCAAGCACACCAAATATATGAAATATCGAGAGGGGCCAAATCCGAATGTGTCACCTGCCACCTAAGTGCTTTCAGATCAACAACTTTATATACAACCTGCTCATTGAATATTCACACGTATTGAGAATTTGAAAGAATAACAAGAGACCCATGAAGGCCTATGCTCTACTGGCATTGGTCTGGCTTGTTTCAAAAGGAACCAATATGTCATCAATATTCAAATACCATCTAAGTTTTGTGAAGATCAGATAGTAAATGGAAGCTCTATTGTGTTCACAAGCTGTATTATAGCAATTTTGACAATTTCAAGGGCCATAATCCAGCCATGCATGGGTAGATCTGGCCGTTTTTTAGAAATGAACCAAACTCTCATGGATATCTAACTACTGTATAAGTTTGATTGAGATACAATCAAAAATAAGGACTGTATCATGTTAACAAGCCCTATTATAGCAATTTTGACAATTTCAAGGGCCATAATTCAGTCATGCATGGGGCGGATCTGGCTTGTTTTCGAAACGAATCAAGCTCTCATGGATATCTAACTACTGTATAAGTTTGGTTGAGATACAATAAAAAATAAAGACTATCGTGTTAACAAGCTCTTTTATAGCAATTTTGACCATTTCAAGGGCCATAATCCAGTCATGCATGGGCGGATCTGTGGCTGGTTTTCGAAAGGAACCGAGCTCTCATGGATATCTAACTACTGTATAAGTTTGATTGAGATACAATCAAAAGTGAAGACTGTATCATGTTAACAAGCTCTTTTATAGCAATTTTGACCATTTCAAGGGCCATAATCCAGTCATGCATGGGCTGATCTGGCTCTCATGGATATCTAACTACTGTATAAGTTTGGTTGAGATACAATCAAAAGGGAAAACTGTATCATATTAACAAGAAATTGTTTACGGACGCACGCACGCACGACGGACAAATCGCCACGACATAAGCCCTTCTGGCCTTTGGCCAGTAGAGCTAAAAAACAGTGCATGTATTTGTTTACCTATGTTATAACAAAATAACATGTTCAGTTATTTTAAGGCAGCTCTGACTATATAAAGCCATGCTAGACTGACCCCTACACTTTGGATTATTTTGTATCGACGTAGTTTACTGTAAAATAATCTCCAGGCACGGACCATTCATTATTGTTCTATTATAGCAAAGTTTAAATATTCTTTGGTTTATAAAATGAATCATGTTAATTTTAAAAGTATTATATAAATTATTTCAAACAATGTAAAACAAATATGCCACCATTTGTTGTATTTAGTAAGCAAAAAATAAAGATACAGATTGTTTATTTTTAATTGGAATTTCAATATAAATGTAGTTTTCATTATTATGTAGCGTTATTTTGACATAGCATGCATTGTGACTAATGCATCAATGAGTGTGTTAACTATGCAACGACCTCTGTGAAATACCGCCAGTCAAATAACAGTTTTTGTGATAGACCCCCTCATTCTGTGTATACAATATAGGACATTTAACTCAAATATTATTCAATTAACGGACATACGGTCTTCTTGAGAAGTGCATGTGATAAAAAAAAAGTGATCTGTAAATCTTTGTCCTAATGTATTCCGTGATCTGCAATTAGCCCCTTGCTGGCAGCACTTTGAGTGCTTTGATTATGTTACAACCTTTCCCCACAAACGACATTGATAACATCTTGGCCAAAATATTGAAAATCTCTAAGTGGTTGTATAATTATTGAATGGAAGTTGAAAACATTGTGGCAAAGAGGCTGAATTGCTCGTTATAAGCAATTTATTTCTATGTTACAATGTTTTCAGAAGTAGTCTGCTGCAGATACGTTAACATATGAGCCATCCCGCGAGAAAACCAACATAATAGTCTATGCGTAATGTATCTACCCAGATCAGTCTACTTAGTCCGTGCAGACTGATCCGGTCCGACACATTCCATCACATGGGGATAGAGGTATAGAGTAATGATTCCTGAAACAGAAAATCCAAAGTAAGCGAAAAGTGTCTTTCCGGGTAAGCATGCTTATGATGATCCGGGTCGATACTTTACGCAGTCCACAATGTTGGTTTTCTCGTGGGAAGTCTCATATGGCTGCATGTGGGAAAGGACTAACCTAACAATAATATTACTCAGCCAAATGGCTTCCACTATTAAATACAAGAGCTGTCGAAGGACAGCGCGCTCGACTATATGCCGCTTATTCACATAAAGCACTATTTCATTATATTGCACTTAAGTACTATTAACCCTTTCCCTCATACGGCAATTCTGCAGCGGCGACTTTGAACTTATTTTGTCAAAACATAGAAAATCTCCATAATTGAATGGATAACCTATGACAAAAAGTGGAAAACATTGTGGCAAAATTGTCTAAGTAATTCAAGGGCCATTACTCCATATTTAGGATGCAATGGAGTTATCTAACCTAATTGTATGATGGTCCTTAACAAATGTGTGAAGTATGAAGTGATTTGAATTATGAAACTTTAATGCAAATGTTAAAACTGACCGAGTTTAAAAATAGCAAAACCTAAAAAAAAGGTTTACCAAATGTTTGATATCATGCAAAACCCATTTGATATGTTGAAGAATTATATTTGATAAATGAATGATCACAATTAGAAAGGAATGTAACCAAAAATTATGAATTTATCTAAAATTCTCAAAATCAAACAAAAATCATGTTATTTATTCCCAAAAAGTCACACTCAGCATCTTCAACATACAATGTGAAGAAAGGTATTATATGTAATTATATTCCAAATATGAAAGCCCTAACACAAGTACTTATTGAGAAGAAATGTATTAGATGTAATTATATTCCAAATATGAAAGCCCTAGCATAAGTACTTATTGAGAAAAAAAAATTCCAACTTGCCCTAAAACTTTAACCACCCAAAATCATGTTTTTTACCCCAAAAAGAAGGTCACACTCAGCATCTTCAGCATTCAATGTGAAGAAAGGTATAAGATGTAACTACATTCCAAATATTAAAGCCGTAGCACAAATACTTATTGAGAAAAATTAAAAAATTAAATGAAAATGCCAACTTGCCCTAAAACTTTAACCACCCAAAATCACATCTTTTACCCCAAAAAGAAGGTCACACTCAGAATCTTCAGCATACAATATGAAGACAGGTATTAGATGTAATTATATTCCAAATATAAAAGCCCTAGCATAAGTAACTATTGAGAAAAAAAAAAAAAAAAAAAAATTCCAACTTGCCCTAAAACTTTAACCACAGAAAATCATGTTTTTTACCCCAAAAAGAAGGTCACACTCAGTACCTTTAACATTCAATGTGAAGAAAGGTATAAGATGTAACTATATTCCAAATATTAAAGCCCTAGCACAAATACTTATGAATGAAAATGCCAACTTGCCCTAAAACTTTAACTGGACGCCGACGCCGACGCCGGGGCGAGTAGTAAAGCTCTCATATTCTTCGAATAGTCAAGCTAAAAATGTACAATCAGTATAATAAAATTGTTTTTCATTTTATACATTTTTCATAAGTAATTAATTATAAACCCTTTCCCACATACAAAAAATCTGCAGCAGACGCCTTTGAAAACATTGTGACAAAAACCAGAAAAATCTTCATAAAATATAGCTAAATAATTTAATAAAGTTGATATTATTGTGGCCAAAGGAGAAATTGCTTATCATGAGCAATTTCACCTTTGGCTACAATGTTTTCAAAAGACGTCTACTGCTATTGCGTCAAAATGCGTTTGCAGATGGGAAGGGGTTAGGAGATGAATAACCGTTTCTCTAATACGTTGACGCATCCTGCATCAAACACCTTGAAAACAGTTGGAAAAGAAAATCCCATGAGTAAAGTTCACCATGTCAATACAACATTTCGGTGAATTTCGATTTTACATATATATGTAACACTGCTCAATCAAGATTTTTTCAAAGAAGACAACAAAATTGCAAACAACATAATGGGTATATCACCATAAAAGATACATTATCTTACTGCAAGATCATCTACAGTGTAATTGGGATGACACCACAAATTCATCTACAGTGTAATTGGGACGACACCACAACATCAATCATCTACAGTGTAATTGGGATGACACCACAACATCATCTACAGTGTAATTGGGATGACACCACAACATCATCTACAGTGTAATTGGGACGACACCACAACATCAATCATCTACAGTGTAATTGGGATGACACCACAACATCATCTACAGTGTAATTGGGATGACACCACAACATCATCTACAGTGTAATTGGGACGACACCACAACATCAATCATCTACAGTGTAATTGGGATGACATCACAACATTATATACAGTGTAATTGGGACGACACCACAAGATCAATCATCTACAGTGTAATTGGGATAACACCACAACATCATCTACAGTGTAATTGGGACGACACCACAACATCAATCATCTACAGTGTAATTGGGACGACATCACAACATCATCTACACCGTAATTGGGATGACACCACAACATCATTTAAAGTTTATAAAATTAAAGTATGATGCTTTGATCTGAGAAGAGTCTATACCAAGCATATCCATTTACTGTAATATAGCAACAAAAATGTCATAAATTTTATAATATTTAATGTGTCTTTATTTATTGAACATGATTTTTACATTTTTTACAACAATCTTCCTCATTTCAAACTTTAAAGAAATATACTTGCTTGTATGAGCCTTTTTTATAATAATTTTTCCATAATCCTTTCCCACATACAACAAATCTGCAGCAGACAACTTTGAAAACATCCAGGATTTTGTTTTAAAAATGTCCATATATTGAAGTTTTATCATACAAAAGAGGTGAAAACATTGTGACAAATGGAAAAAACTGTTCATTATGAGCAATTTCTCCTTTAGCCACAATATTTTCTCAAGTCTTCTCCTACAGATGTGTCATAATGCATCTACAAGAAGGAAAGGGTTAACACTTTTCTTTATACAAACAACTTTTAACATCTTTGCAGTAGACTGAAGACGTTGCAAATATGCCAGAAAGGTTAAATTTTGCCTGGAAAAATATGTTACATGCAGCTACACTTTACTGTAATCAGTTTCAGATAGTATCTTAGTAATCCCTTGAAAACTGTAGAAGTTCCTTGCACGATAAAAACTAACAGAAAGTCATGCCGCCAGGCGACCTTGGCCATAACATAACACGATCCTTTGAGCATATAAAAATGGGAGGTAAGCACCGCTGGTGCCCACTCATATCTCTTCATGCGGTGCCAAAACGGGGATGCAGTGAAAACTCTTCTAGTCTGAGGCAACTTATGTATTAAGTAATCATCCATAAAATAGCCAACCAAATACCAAACAGATTTCCTGACAAACCAATATAATTATTCCACAGTATTTGCTCCAATCTTGAATTGAAAAAGTACAAGTACAACCAAGCACCCACTTAGCATGTGATATCAATACTTTGATTTCTTGCTATCATCACCACCTCCGCCGCCACTTCCACCCGTAGATTTACGCTTATTCATAATGTTTTGAATCTGTTGCCATTGACGATCAAGCACGGCCTTTTCATCCTTGGGTCCTGCTCTTCTTGTTTTTCTACCATCAGACATCTTAACACCATACTGGAATGCAGCTCTGAAAAAAGTAGGAGAGGTATAGATCTATTTGATGAATTTCACTTTTCAAGTTTATAGTTGAAGTAAGATAAGGACTGATATGAAAACTTTCCTTCGCCAATTCCCTGCTACAACAAATCAGCAGCAGACAACTTTGAAAATATCTATTAAAAAAAAAAGGGCAAATCACAATAAATTAAAGTACTGGTATATTACTTGTGGCAAAGTGAGATATTATTCATCTGCCAATTGTCACAAAGTTTTCTACAGTCATCTGCTGCAAATATGTCAAAATTGTGTATTCATTTTGGAAAGGTTTGTAATAACAAATTACTTTTATAGAGACTTCAGCAGACAATCCAATACACAGGAGGAGAATATGTACAGACAAACAATATGTGTAGAACAACAAGAGCTGTCGGAGGACAGCACACTGGGATGTTTTGTGCTTGCTAGTAAAAAAAAATTATTGGGTGGTACAGAAAACATAACCAAGTACTTTATCATATCATTTATAAGCAAATTACTTTATAAGTCTAAAAAGGCTCATAATTCTTACAAAAACCTTTACTGAATTATGCACTCTTGGCTGTTGGTGAAGGTAATGATGGTAAAAAGATTTTTGTAATGGTTTAAGCTATATCTCTAATTGTTTTGAAAATGTTTAATTTGGTATGAATAACCAAAGTTCTAAATAAACAAGAGCTATAGGAGGACAGCATGCTCGACATTTTTGTGCTTGCCAATAAAACAAAACTTTATTGGGTGATAGAGAAAACAAAACCAAGTACTTTATCATATTATTTATAAGCAAAGTACTTTATAAGTTGAAAAAGAGTCATAATTCTTACAAAAACCTTAACTGAATTATGCACTCTTGGCTGTTGTCGGAGGTAATGATGGTAAAAAGATTTGTGTAAGTGTTTAAGCTTTATCTCTAATTGTTTTGAAAAAATTGATTTGGTATGAAATATTTAAGTATTGTAAGTGTATAAGCTAAATCACTAATGGTTTTAAAACAAGAGCTGTCGGAGGACAGTACTC
The DNA here is from genome assembly GCA_031761405.1 of Serripes groenlandicus. NCBI lineage: Eukaryota > Metazoa > Mollusca > Bivalvia > Cardiida > Cardiidae > Serripes > Serripes groenlandicus. The sequence goes on from JASEVX010000006.1 coordinate 67,719,451, forward strand.
TAGACTTTTTTGTGCTTGCCAGTAAACCAAAATCTTTTGGGTTGTACAGAAAACATAACCAAGTACTTTATCATATCATTTATAAGCAAAGTACTTTATAAGTCTAAAAAGGCTCATAATTCTTACAAAAAACATTTACTGAATTATGCACTCTTGCCTGTTGGTGGAAGTAATGATTGTAAAAAAGATTTTTGTAAGTGTTTAAGCTATATCTCTAATTGTTTTGAAAAAAATTAATTTGGTATGAATAACTTAACCAAAATTCTAAATAAAAAAGGGGCCATAATTCTGAAAATAAATGTGACAAGAGTTACGTACTCTTGTCTGTTGATGGAGGTAATGATGGTAAATAAGTATTGTAAGTGTGTAAGCTAAATCTCTAATGGTTTTGAAAAAAAAGTGGGGTGGTACGAAAGACTCAACCAAAATTCAAAGTCGAAAAAGGGCCATAATTCTTACAAAGTTATGTCTTCTTGTCTGTTGGTGGAGGTAATGATTGGGATAAAGTGTTGTAAGTTTAGAAGCAATATCTGTAATGGTTTTGAAAAAAAGTGAATTGGTACAAAAAACTTGAACAAAATTCTTAGTCGAAAAAGGACCATAATTCTTACAAAAATATCTGTAATGGTTTTGACAAAAAAGTGAATTGTCTACAGATCTATATACGAGCTAGCGAAGTTAAGGTCTGGTTTAATGAGATTCAGGTAAAATCAAACGGCGAGTTTGACAGCAAGGTCATGGCCAAAAGGTCCTGGTGGATCTATACATACTTTGGTAATGCCTCCTTGTTTGACATGTAATCACTGTATTCCTCTTGGGTATCGAAATCCCACCGACCAATGGGTCCTTTTTTGTTGCCCTGGTCCATCTTTGTGTAATCCGCTTCCTCATCAGAATCATCTATGGCATCTGCTGCTTCTTCCATACTGTAAAAAGAAACGTCGTTAAATCCATGTCCCTGGTACTAACAACTTAAGATGCCATTGCAACAGACATCTCTTGAAAACATAAGAAAAGTGATAAGATTATCTTACTATTTCCCACATATAACAAAACTCCAGTAGACAACCCTGAAAACTTGGCTTAACCTTATCCCACATACAACAAATCTGCAGCAGACGACTTTGAACTTATAGTGACAAAAACCTGAACAAGAGGGCCAAGATAGCCCTAAATCGATCACCTGATTGATAGTAAATTAGTAGCAAATATTTAACTGCAAATATCTGGGAAAATTTGATTAAGGAGTGCAAATGAAACTGCAAGGAGTGGACACTGTTAAAGAAATAGCTTATCAGTAAAGGCCATTTGTATCTTGAAATCTAACAAGAACTTGTCATTTTGCACACCAAATATATGAAATTATCTTGGAATCGGACATGAGATTATGGAGGAAAAGGATTTTAAAGTCTGGATATTTTTCTAACTTTCTGATGCCGCAGCAACCAAAGTTCTACACAGAATGTAAGTCTTTGAACAATTTTGAAAGAGGACCAACAAAGGAACATTCCTGTGAAGTTAAGTTGAAATTGGTCCATTGGAATGGTAGGAGCTGGTTGTCATTTGTAGCTAATGGTTCAATTTACCCCTTTCGTGATGATGCCTGGTTGCTATGATTTTGTAACCAATCAATATGGCTTAAACAAATTAAGTAGAGGATCATTGAAGTAAGATTCCTGTTATAATTTCTTAAAATCAGACAAGCACTTTCATAACAAGATCTGTCGGAGGACAGTGTGCTCGACTATTCCACTGCTTAATAGTTACCGAGATATGGACTCTAATGTAGTTGCATGCAAAACATTAACCAGAATTGCTTAAAGGGTGATAATATTCATTTTATGCAGGATAGAGTTATCTAACATGATGATTGTCATAGGTGTGATGGTTTTGAAGGGTCATATAATGTTTAAATTGAATGCATCAAGTAGTTACTAAGAAATGGACTCTTAATGTTTTTGCACGCAAAACTTTAACCATAATTTCCAAGTAAAAAAAGGGCAGCAATTTGCATCATATGCAAGATAGAGTTATCTTAATTGGTTGTATATATAGTCATGAAATACGGAGGGGTTGTATAAAGTTTCAATACAATGCTTCAAGAAGTTACTGAGATATGGGCTCTTAAAATAGTTCAACCATTATTTCTAAGTAAAAAAGCAGGGCTGTACAAATCCCATAGCCCGACGCCCGGGACAAGTCATAAATCGCATCGGGCAAGTCGCTAATTGCAACATCTCAGTCCCGGACAAGTGGCATTTTCCAAAAATCCACGTCCCATTATATCAACCCATTTACGTAACAGTGAATGCAAATTACTGTGTCTGGTAGCCCGGCTTAATTACTAACACACATGTCTGTCGTGTATAAATTTGACTGTATGTTACATGCGAAAAACCACTCGCGCGTGACCATAACAAATCAATAACAGTAGGCGGAGTTACCCAACTGTCAGATCGAAAGTTTCAGCCAACCGAATCGCGTCAGTAATAGTCGATTAACGTGATATATATGTATCCAATAAGGCTGTCCAATCATAAGTGATAATTGTTCCTTGGGGCTGTGTTATTTCATGAAAGCTAGGGAATTACCTATTGATCGGTCTCATTAAAATATTCCCTTAAATGTATTTTGATCCATATTTCTACTTTCGGTAAGCGATGTTTGCAAACTGGTGCAAACCGGTTCAGAAAGACTTGTAAGAAATTTTCGCCATGCAGAAGGGACACGAAGAAAATTGTTTGGAATGAAATATATAAATGATTCCCGAGTATGATAATTGCCCAATCACGGCTTTGTTTACCAAAATTAATTAGCATAAATGGCGGGAAAAAAAATCATATGACTTAATAGTTGCGATTTCATTGGATGAAATGAGAAATTGGGTGAATGACATTCGCGACCTGACGACCCCGATGTTTACATTCAACGCTGTTTACCGATTTCTAATTCTCAAAGTAGGGAACCATTATTAACATTGCGCAATCATCAAAATGGCGGCTATGCTGCGAATAATACCGCAACACCAATCTGACTAAAGTACACGATCTGACTAAATGTAAATGCGTAGCGTTAATAGGAGATGATTTTAATGAGATTGACCGCAACACATGAAACAAATTTCACGTTTCATTTTTTTTGAATAGATTTTTTGATTTAATAACTACATTGAACCTGATAAATTTGACTTTTGGTTAATAAAATTGAATTTATCAATGTCTTTCTTTGTAAAACTGACCCTGGTATCGAACACTGCCCTGTTTCGGTGAGGGACCTAAATCGGTGACCTTATTATTTTGTTATCTTCTATTTAAAAAGTGCTATTGCATCATTTGACTATGTTGTCTCAAGATTAACATTTCTGTCAATAGCTTTTGAATCTTTTGTAAATATGGATAAAATACATACATTTTATGCAGAATATTTCAAATAACCTAGTGAAAAATAATCTCTTTTCCATTTTTTTTTTTTTGACTGAATGCTGCACTACAGGTCTTTTGCAATAATGTTATTTGAATTGGTCACTACCCTTAAATCATGTACAGTGTGTGCTCTTAATGTTATCTTTATACTGATCCGAACTAGAAAATAACCCACTAAAAAACAAATAAAACTCTCAAGAAACCGCGATGTTAAACTTGGTTTGCAGAAAAGTGGGACAAGTGAGAATCTTAGCAGGACAAGTGGCATTCTGAAAGTCACTTGTCCTGGACAAGTGGCTGAATTATTTTTTTGTACAGCCCTGAAAAGGGCCATAATTTGCATTATATGCTGGATAGAGTTATAGTTCTTGATTGTTTACATAGGTTTGATGGTTGGGAAGGCTTGTATGAAGTTGCAATACAATGCTTGAAGTAGATATGGACTTTCGGCTCATGTGATCTAAAAATCTCAATAAAAGATAGCTTAATTGTTAAATAAAGTTGAAAACAAATTTCACCTTTAGCCACTATGTTTTCAAAAGTTGTCTGCTGCTATTGCATCAAAATGTGTCTGCAGGTGGGAATGGGTTATATATGGAAATCTCTATAAATGAGATTGTAATTACTGCATGAATGTGAAAATACTATTGGGAAAGGAGAAATTGATCATTATGAACAATTCCTTCTCTTACCACTTTTTTTACAAAAGCTGTCTGCAAGTAGAAACAAGAGAGCCATGATGGCTCTGGATCGCTCATTTTACCAATAACCATGGCGGGAAGGAATCTCAAAGAGGGTCGGTCATCCAAGGAACATTTCTACAAAATTATTCAAAAATCTGCCAGACACTTTGGGAGGAGAAGATTTTTCATGCTTTCCCTATAGCCATATAAGGCAAAATAGCCCCGTCCCCTAGTGGCCATGTTTTTTGACGAATCAACGTGGCTTGAAAGAATCTAAATGAGGGTCACCTAAGAAACATTTCTACAAAAATATTTAAAAATTTAAAAATTTATATGCATATAAGGCAAAATAGCACTGCCCCCTGGTGGCCATGTTTTTTTACCAATCAAAATAGCTTGAAGGAATCTGATAGAGGGTCACCCAAGGCAAATTTCTACAATACAAAATTATTTGAAAATCGACCTTACACGTTCGGAGGAGAAGTTTTTTTTAGTTTCCACTATAGCCATATAAGGCAAAAAAGCACGTCCCCTGGAGGACATGTTTTTTGACCACTCAACATGGTTTGAAGGAATCAGATAGTGGGTCACCCAAGGAACATTTCTACAAAATTATTTGGAAATCAGCCAACCAGTTTGGAAGAAGAAGTATTTTAAAGCTTTTTTTCGTTTCGTTGTCATGAAAACCAGAATTCTGAATGGATCTCAAAAATGTTAAGGAATTCTGGTGAGGTCATTGAGTAGATGCTTTCTGTGAAGTTTCATCCCAATTGAGCCACTGGTTACACGATGTATGACACACATTACTTAACTTTCCTACAAAATATTCTTCTCTGTAAGCAAAATATCGATTTCAACGTGTCTTAAAATAGAACAAGAGGTTATGAATAAAACTCACCCAGGATAGCATTCAGCGTAACTGTCAATTTCTGTTTTCCTTTTTAATTTCTTTAATCTTTCGTCCTCTTTCTTGGCTGCATTCCTGCACAAATACACAAACATAAGATCATATAATGTATACTTAATTAAAGAACTATCAGTTGCATGCATGACTGTTTAATAATTAACCCTGAGCGCCATGGACGGAAATTCAAATTTGAATACCCAAAACATTCAATAGGAATTGACACCTTTCCTCAAAGTGAACACTTTTGTCAGATGTTTTAACCCTTTCCCCCCATAAGACAATTCTGCAGCAAACGACTTTGAACATATTTTGTCAAAAAATAGAAAATGTCTATAATTGAATGGATAACCTATGACTAAAAGTGGAAAACATTGTGGCAAAAGGAGAAATTGCTCGTTTTGAGCAATTTCTTCTTTTGTCACTATGTTTTCAAAAAGTCATCTGCTGCAGAGGCGTCAGAAAGCGTCTATATGAGGGAAAGGGTTAAAGCAGACTACACTTAAATTGTAATATAAGGTAATAGAATAAAGTAGAGCAAAAATAGATAGAAACCTTTCTTTTTCCTCCTCCATCTCGGCGTACCCTCTGTATCGATCAGTCACAGATTTTACAAGCTCTTTAACACCATTTGCTTTGTTATGATCTTCATCCTGAAAATAATGCCAAAAAGAATCAGTCAATATTAACTCCACATGCAAATGCATTTGGAGGACGCATCTGCAGCAGAAGTCTTTTGTAAACATTGTGAGAGTTTGAGAAAATTACTTCTTCTCCCACATACGACAATTCTGTAGCAGATGACTTTTAAAACATCCAGGCAGAAATATTGAAAATCTCTATAATGAAAGTTTAACTATAAAATTGTGTAAAAAACATTATGGCAAATGGTAAAATTGCTCATCATGAGCAAATTCTTCTTTTGCTTTAGTGTTTTCAAAATGTGTCTGCTGCAAATGCATCAAACGGCATATATATGCGCGAAAGTGTTAAAAGGGATTTTCCAAATTTTTGCCTATATCTTATCAAAGTGGTCTGTCACAGAATTGCTGCATGATTGAAAGGTTAATCCTTTTCCTGTGAAACAATTGTACATCATACAACTTTTAAAACATTAAAAAAAAAATATTGAAACTTTCTATTGAATCAAGTTGAAAAACACATATTGAATCAATTTGAAATCATTTTGAGAAAAGGAAGTTGTTCATTATGAGCAATTTCTTCTTTTGCCACAATGTATTCAAAAGGGGTCTGCTGTAGTGGCGTCGGAAAGCATCTATTTGTGGGAAAGGGTTACGGTGCAAGTTTCTACTTCCAATAATGTTCAACTCGCTATCAAAATTATATTTCAGATTTTCTACATACTGTTTTTTACTGTAAGGTTTTCATAGCAGAATACTCATAACCTTCATATCAGATAAACAATGTGAAACTGATCTCTGACATGCCTGGGTGAGAAATTTACCTTTAATAGAGATATCTATGAACTTATTTGGTAAATATTTTAAAATGTATTGAAGCAACAAACCATACCTCTTCCGTTGGCTTTTCAAAGTAAGATTTTCTTTTGCTTGATTTATCCTCATTTCGACTAGGTCTTTCTCGCTCTCTGTCTCTATCACGTCGATCTCTATCTCGGTCTCTTCTGTCCCTTAAAGAATTAAAGTGCACTACGAGTCATGTTTAAAGGCCAATCAACCTAAGTGTGCATGTGATCAAACGTTAAACTCTTTCCCACATACAACAAATCTGCAGTAGACAAATTTGAAGTATTTTTTGCAATAAAATGGACAAAAAGGCCCAAGAGGGCCAGTATCGCTCCATGGCCAATAGGCAAAAATTAAATCTCCAAACAGCCCCGCCCATTGATGGCAATGTTTTTTGACAAATTAACATGGCTTGAAGGAATCTGATGCAGGGTCACCCTAGGAACATTTCTACAAAATTATTTGAAAATCAGCTCGACACTTTCGGAGAAGAAGATTTTTTAAGTTTTCACTATAACCATATAAAGCAAAATAGCCCCAGTCCCTGGCGGCAATAGTTTTCGACCAATCAACATGGCTTGAAGGAATCTGATAGAAGGTCACCCTTCGAACATTTCTACAAAATTATTTGAAAATCGACACTTTCGGAGGAGAAGATTTCACTATAGCCATATACTGCAAAATAGCCCCTCTCCCTGGCGGCCATGTTTTTCGACCAATCAACTTGGCTTGAAGGAATCAGATAAAAAGTCACCCAAGGAACATTTCTACAAAATTATTTGAAAATTGGCCGAACACTTTCGGAGTAGAAGATTTTTTAAGTTTTCACTATAGCCATATAAGGCAAAATAACCCCGGCCCCTGGCGTCCAATCAACTTGGCTTGAAGGGTCACCCAAGGAACATTTCTACCAAATTATTTGGAAATCGGCCAGACACTTTCGGAGGAGAAGTTTTTTTCTTTCGGTTGCCATGGAAACCAGAATTTTGCATGGATCCAAAAAAAATTGAAGGTTAGGGAGAAGAAGTCGTTTGAAGCAAAAAGTTGACGCATGCACGACAGACAATTCGCTATGACATGGAACTAAAAATGAAAATATAATTACTATATAGAGTTGAAAACATTGTGGCAAATGCCAAAATTGCTCATTATGTTCATTATCTTTATTTGCCACACTGTTTTCAAAAGTGGTCTACTGTATATGCATTATAATGCATCTGCAGGTGGGACTGGGAAAGGATTCTCCCTGTCCATCTATGCAATCTGATCTATATGTGTACTGTTTGTCACAGGATAACATAAAGCTTCTGGAAAAATTTACAAACTTATTGATTGGTGTTTAACCCTTTCCCACATTCAACAAATCTGCAGCAGATAACTTTGAAAACATCTAGGCAGTAATATGAAACATCTCTATAGATAACAATTAAATTATTGAAAACATTGTGGCAAAAGGAGAAATTGCTCGTTTTGAGCAATTTCTTCTTTTGTCACAAAGTTTTCAAAAAGCCCTCTGCTGCAGAGATGTCGGAAAGTGTATATATATGGGAAAGGGTTAATGCCGTTTAATATTCCATTGTTATCATCACACTTAACAGTTCTTATTTGTTTTCCTGGTTTTCTCACACCTGTACTCCAAACACCATTATCGCTAGGTAACTGATTAGCTTCCCACCAAAGAATTTTAGCCTGTTATCGGAAGAAGAATGATGCTAGTCACAATGACTTTAAAGTTTTATCAATCATGAACAAAGAGTGCAGATTTGGATCAGACTGCACATTATATCTACACTGATTGCAAAAATGAAATGGTTGGTCTTACTGCAGCACCCCTCATTTGTATATCTACATTAGTCTATATTCATTTAAATGTTCTGATGTTTCCTTATTCAAATTTAAATTAACAAACACTGTACTTTCTTAAATAGGACACATGTGCATCTAGACGAATATATACGGAAAATCTCAATTAATGAAAGTATCTTTATTTAATAGAGTTCAAAACATTGTGGCAAAAGGAGAATTTTCCTTTTGTAACAATGTTTTCTGCTGCAGATTTAATGCATGTGGGAAAGTGTTTATAAAGTTAAAAAAAAAAGAGATTAAGTGCCAACTCCTCCATATCTAGATTCCTTATTAGTAAATTTAACCGATCCCTGTATCCGACCCTGTCCCAATCCCTTCTGTCCCGTTCATCTCTGTCCCTCTTTTCTTTCCCTCTTTTCTTTCTTACCTAGATCCCTGATTAGTAAAATAACCTGTGATCCCTGTATCTGTCCCTGACCCAATCCCTGCTTCCCCTCTTATATTTCCTATCTAGATCCCTAATCAGTAATATTACCTGTGATCCCTGTCTCTGTCCCTGTCATAATCCCTGTCCCGATCCCTTCTGTCCCTGTCATCCCTGTCCCTCTTATCTTTCTTATCCTTGGATTTCTGTACTGATGGAACATAGTCTCCTACCTCACCAAATATACTGAAATATGTTAGAAAAGTAGTTAAAGGTAAAATATAAGACAAATATGTCATGCTTACATAATTTATTATATAATAACAGCCTTTACACAATTCCAAATGGTGAAATATCATGTAATACCTTTGAGAAAATACTCATCATCAGCTGCAGACTCATTAAAACCAATTTATAAGATGGAAAGAACTAAGTACATGTATGTACTTATATCTACTATATAAGCTTTTTAATCAATATTTACAGTGAATTCGACAATTTTGGGTCATCGACAATTCTAGTCACATATTGAAAAAAATGTTTAGTATTCAAGAATGATATAGTATTTTGACAATTTGATTATCAAGTCATATTTCACATTAGCTTGGCTAGTTTCACTTCGTTTTTGGACGTTTTCATTTTAAGAACTGATGTCGTAATCACGAAAACTCTTGACTGCTCAGATTCAGATTCACGCGAAAGCAAAATCTGAATATTTGTGTTTACCTGTCACAGCAGATAATTTGACCTAGTTCACATACAACACATTCGGGTCAGCCAAAGGGAATTTATAAAAATTATCAATTTATTAGTAAAACTATTTGGTAACTTTTAAAGAATAATTTGATGCTTCTTATGGCGATACATCAAAAAATGTGTTATTTAAATTTACATTTTATGTCAAATATAACCTTTTAGTTTCTTAAAATATATGACCTTTTAGTTGGTAGAAATGCAACAGTGTTCGTGCATGAAAGTGTGTACAGTAAAGTTGGCCCCATCACTGTTATGTTTTTTATGCAAAAGGTAATTGCAAGTGATATATTCTTTTTCATATTATTTTGACAAAAATGTGAAATAAATATCTTGTTATCAAAAAACAACTGTTTTGTTGAATATAACACTGTTTGAGATTAACCCTGATAACACAAACAAACATTTGTCACGTGACCCGGAAATGGCAAGTTTGACCCGAAACTATCAAATTTACAGTTTGCAATTGCAGACACTAAAGAAACATTTTAACAAATTTATATAATTGTTGAATTATATCATGGTGGGCAGGAAGTATTTGTTGAACATTTAATGTAGTTCGGTTTCTCTCAACTTTCCTTTCAAAGAGTCAAGATTCGATAATTTGGTTACTGACCCGGAACTATCGAGTTCACTGTATGGCATCTGATACTTTTCCTATATTCAGACAAGAGTGTTCAAAGAAACACATGTGTAACCCCCAATATATCAGTAAAAGCTCAACAACTGACATAACAACATATATCAATCATACCTGTCGTCTGCACCTGGTAGTTTTGAAAGGAGTTTGTCTGCTTCTTTTAGTTTTCCTGGAAGTAAATACAAACAAACATTTCATCAAAAATTGATACAGTGCAAGAACAATTGGACCATAATCCATTGTCTGCTTCTTTGAGTTTTCTTGAAAGTAAATACAAACAAACATTTCATCAATAAGTGTTACAGTGTAAGAGCAAGGAGGACCATAATGGCCCTATATGACTCTCCTGTCAGTGGTTTTTGAAGTAAATCATTTAAAGATTTTCTTTCTTTAGCTCTTGTGACCGTCTTGTGCAATGAGTGATCAGTTTGCACAAGTTTAGGTGAGGGCCATCTAGGGGAAATTTATCTGTAATCATTTTGAAATCAGACCTGTTATTTCAGAGTAGAAGATTTAAAGAGAGGATGGACGATGAATGATCACAATAGATCACATCAAGCACTTTTTCCTCGGGTAAGATTTAATTGAACTAGATCTTTCACAATTTCTCCCTTTGCAACAACTTCTTCAACTCTATTCAATAATCAGACTTTCATTTAAAGAGATTTTCTGTACTTTTGCCTATACATAATAGGAAGGGTTAATTTCTTCTGGAGAAATATCTCACATTTCCAATAGATTCTCCTTGTGTCAAAATAATTGATTCATGAATTCAGACTTTTCAATCCTTTCTTAACCTTTTCCCTTTTACAACAAATCTGCAGCAGATGACTTTGAAAACATTGTGACAAAACCCTGAAAAATGTCCATAAAAGATAGCTTAACTGTTAAAAAAAGTTGAAAACCTTGTGGCCAAAGAAGAAATTGCGTATCATGAGCATTTTCACCTTTGTCCACAATGTTTTCAAAAGTCCTCTGCTGTTATAACGTCAAAATGCGCCTGCAGGTGAGAAAAGGTCAAGATGAAAATGCCTGAAAAAAATCTTGAATTTCCAATGTCTAAACTGTAACACTTTCTCTACAAAGTTTTACCTTTTTCTTTTAATTTCTTTAACTTTTTGCTTTCTCTACGGCCTTGTCTGAGATATGAGAGAATCTGTGTTAATTTGTTGATAACAATATCATTGGTTGTCAACGTGGTTGTAGCCTGAAGTAAAAAAGTACATAGAACAAGAGTGATTGCTGTTCTCTCTATCTTGACAAATTTAAATTATTTTCATCAGATGATTTCATTTGAGCTACATGTAAAGACAACAAGAAGTTGGAATAATTCAATAATTTTAATATTCAAGAAATCCGCTTTACTAGATACAACATAACAACATATTGGCCAATCAGATAACCTCTTACTAAACACCGCATCAAACCAGAAGCTGAAGTATGGTCAAGGTGTAATTATGATTTAAGATGGGGAAACAGCACTCAGCTTTATGGGTGCATTTTGACAAAAAAAAAAAAATTGTATATTGATTTCAAACAATGTTTGTAAGTAAAGCTACAGTTGCCAAAATGGGGCAATGTCAAATTCAGTTCTCAGCCATGTCTTAATATAGAAAAAAGAATAAAAATGCATAATTAGAAATATTGGATTTCTTTTGTATAATAATTTTAGCATATTTTAATGAAATAAAACCACCAACAACATAAGTTTGCTTTAATAGTCCAAAATGGCAGGAAACAAAATTGTACACATTTTTCGTCAATATTGTAGCTAAGCTTTGTGACAAAACAAGAAGTTGCATTTTGGAAACTATTTAACCCTTTCCCACTTGTAGACGCATTTTGGAAACTATTTAACCCTTTCCCACTTGTAGACACTTTTTGACATATCTACAGCAGACAACTTTTGAAAACATTGTGACAATTTTTGTCAATATACGGTTCACTTACAGATATTTTTCACATTTTGAACAAAATGTTTTTTAAAATCCCCTGCTGCAGATTTGTTGTATGTGGGAAATGGTTTATGGATAATTACCTCCATACTTTGACAGTCAGCTGTACATTTAGGCAATATTGCAGCACACTCCCGTTAAATGAAAATATCTAATAGTTTTGTTAAGAATTTTGGCAAAACAAGAAGTTGCATATTGGATACCATTTAATAAATATTTACCTCCAGACTCGGACAGTCAGCTTTACTCCTGATATTGGTGTTTGGTATATCCGAGTCGGCAAACTCGTCCTCCAGGTCTATCACATAGGCCATACGTCCAGGTAGGAACAGCTCATTGCGCCCAGCTTCTTTAGGCTTGAACAGGGTCCTGTAGATGTTCCTTCCCAGTTTTGTTTTAAACTGAAATCCAAAGGTAAGAAAAATACTTAAAAACTTTCTTCTTTGACCATTTCCTACATACAGCAAATCCTCAGTAGACTATATATATTGAAGACATTTAGTCAAAAATATCGAAAATCTCGACAAATAAAGATATAATTACTGAAATACTTAAAAACATTGTGGCAAAGGGAGAAATTGTTTGATCTGAGCAATTTCTCCTTTTGCAACAATATTTTCAATAGTCATCTGCTGCAAATGAGTCAAGTGCTTCTATAAGTGGGAAAGGGACATTGTAGGGTTAATTGATACTAACAACTTTGACAAATCTGTAACATACGCCTTTTCCCTTTCCCTCATACGACAATTCTGCAGCAGACGACTTTGAACATAGTTTGTAAAAAAATAGAAAATCTCTATAACTGAATGGATAACCAATGACTAAAAGTGGAAAACATTGTTGCAAAAGGAGATTTTTTTTGTTTTGAGCAATTTCTTCTCTTGTCATTATGTTTTCAAAAAGCTGTATGCTGCAGAGGCGTCAGAAAGCATCTATATGAGGGAAAGGGTTAAAAAAAAAAGTGGAAAAAAGGGCAATTTGCTCCAAAACATATAAATTGTCACTTTTACATAATGACTTCATTCTTTGCGGTAATTGTACTTTTAGTTTTTAAGATTCTACTTTTTCTTTCCTCAGATGCTTTTACAGTAAATGATTCTGAAAGGAATACTGTGACATATTTGAGAGCTAGAACGGATTGAATGCCCCATACACAGAGCCAAATCATTAATCTATATAATAGCCGTCCTGGAGAAAACCAACAGTGTGGACTCTGCGTAAAGTATCGACCCTAATCAGCCTAAGCATGCCGCGCAGGTTTATTCCGAACAGACACTTTTCACCTCCTGTGGATTTTCTGTTTCAGGAATCATTACTCTATACCCAAGAGAAGAAATTTGTCTACCCGGATTAGCCTGCGCAGTCTGTGCAGGCTGATCTGGGTCGATACATTACGCAGATACTATGTTTTTTCTTTTGTCACTATGTTTTCAGAAGGCCCTCTGCTAGAGGCGTCAGAAAGCGTCTATATGAGTGTATAAATATTTAAACAAGAGGGCCATGATGGCCCTGGAATCGCTCACCTGATTTTTTTTTTCACTTTAGCTATATAAGCCCCGACCAATCAACATGGCTTAAAGGAATCTGATAGAGGGTCATCCAAGGAACATTTCTACAAAATTATTTGAAAATCGGCCTGACACTTTTGGAGGAGAAGATTTTTTAAGTTTTCACTATAGCCATATAACGCAAAAAAGCCCCGCCCCCCCTGGCGGCCATGTTTTTCGACCAATCAACATGGCTTCAAAGAATCTGATAGAGAGTCACCCAAGGAACATTTCTACAAAATAAGTTCAAAATCTGCCAACCAATTTGGGAGGAGAAGAATTCTGCATGGATCCCAATAATTTGAAGGAATTCTGGTGAAGTCATTGAGAGGATGCTTTCTGTGAAGTTTCATCCCAATTAACCAACTGGTTACTGAGGAGAAGATGTTGAAGATTTTTTAAGTTTTCACTATAACCATAAAAGGCAAAATAGCCATATAATCAACATGGCTTGAAGGAATCTGATAGAGGGTCACCTAAGGAACATTTCTACAAAATTATTTGAAAATCGGCCTGACACTTTTGGTTTTTGGAGGAGAAGATTTTTTAAGTTTGCACTATAGCCATATTGGCAAAATAGCCCCCCCCCCCCTGGGGGCCATGTTTTTCGACCAATCAACATGGCTTGAAGGAATCTGATAGAGGGTCACCCAAGGATCATTTCTACAAAATAATTTGAAAATCGGCCTGACACTTTGGGAGGAGAAGTTTTTTTCATTTCGTTGCCATGGAAACCAGAATTCTGCATGGATCCCAAAAATTTTAAGGAATTCTGGTGAGGACATTGCGAGGATGCTTTCTGTGAAGTTTCATCCCAGTTGACCCACCGGTTACAGAGGAGAAAATGTTGACGGACGACGGACGACGGACGCCGGACATAGGGCGATCACAATAACTCACCCTGAGCACTTTGTGCACAGGTGAGCTAAAAATCCTTCTTTGACATCCTAAACCTATGTTGCGGGTACTCAAATGAATCATCTCAGTCAGACAGCCGTGTACTTAAATGAACTGTCTCCGTCAGACAACCTTTTTGAGAACCCACGGAACAGTGTTTAATGTGTTCCGGGAAATTGTGTAAGAAAGCCCTTTCAAGGCCTCTGATTAGCCAACACAAACAAACCAACCTGCATCTGTTGTTCTGGTTCCTGTTCTTCCTTCTTGTCTTTAGTCTGCTCCAGGGCTTTCTCCATCTCTTGCTCTTCTTCCCTTTCTTTACCAGTGATTTCTGCCCTCACTTTCTCCAGCAGGGCATAATCCAGACCTACAAACAATAAATCGACAGATGGCTTTAAAAATATCTACGCAAAAATATGGAAATATCTATAAATGATAGTACAAAGAAACGTTTTATAGTCTGATGTTTGTTTACCCAAGGAGCATGAATTTATGATATAATTGGAAAAATTAAAGAAAACGGTGTTAAACAGGATTTAAATAAATTACCACAGGAAAAATTTATAAATTTTATTTTATGTTTACATCACTGGAAAATATATAGCGTATTATTAACTTTATATATTACATATATTTTCTAATAAAATGTATTGTAAGGTAAGGGGGAGGATTGCCACGACCTTCACATATTCATGCACATGGCTAAAAAAGTTATAGATAAAAACAACAACATAAAAAACTTTCAAACACTACCTTTCACCAAATGAGTGTGCTCCATGTCACCACCAAGGTACTTTGATTCTTGAATGACTTGTTTCCTTCTCTCTGCGTAATTCTCTATAGATTTTGCATCTGGGGCCACGGCTCTGTAATCCGCGGTAGTACTGGCTGGCTCATTCCCCTCAAAGTCTTCGTTGCCTGTCCGCCTCTCGTTTGCACGATCCCTGTATTTCTGTGCCAATTCCTTCTGCCTTTCTTCTTCAATTCTTTTCAGTTTAGCATAATACCTGAAATGATCGAGTAAATACATGAATACCAACTCATCTGAAACAAGCACTGGAGATGTAGATAAAAAGAGAAGTATAAGCAATTTCTCCTTTTGCCACAATGTTTTCAACTCTTTTTTCAATAGTTACTGCCGTATTTATAGACATTTTCAACTTTCTTGTCCAGATGTTTTCAAAGTCGTCTGCTGCAGATTTGTTGTAAGTTGGAAAGAGAGGGTTAAATCATATGGGAAATAAACAGAAATTGGTAATTGGGAGGATTCTTTTATTATTTATTTTACCCTTTTTCACAGTTTGATTCATCTGCAGCAGACAACTTTTGGAAACATCGTAGCAAAAAGAGAAAATTGCTCATTATGTTTTAACACTATTCTATCATTCTTCATTCATAGAGGTTTTCATACTTTGTATGGAGGTTTTTCAAAGTTGTCTGATGCAGATTTGTTGTATGTGGAAAAGTGTGACATCGTGACAAGTCTGATCAATACAGATGCATCAAACATGGTTTCCATGATGGATATATACTTACAATTTTTTCTTTCTTCTTCTTGTTGCAGGATCATCGTCCTCTTCTACTGTAGTTGATATACTTTCACTTCTGTAAAATAAACACATATCTCAAATAAAATATGATACATCAATATATTGTTAACAAGAGCACTGCGTACAGCACAGACGCTCGACTGATAGAAAACAGAAAAAAGCTGAGCTGAACAAAAAACCTTAACCGGACGACAACGCCGCCGCCGCCACCGACGACGCCAGGGTCATGACAATAGCTCTCGTTTTTTCAAAAGTCGAGCTAAAAGTGCAAAAGAACTTAGATAACAGCTACTTAAATGTTTTAGTACCAATTTTTTTACCAAAGTTGAGTCTCTTTATTGTACATTCTCTTGCTTTTGTTGACTCTTTTTTCACTTGACTTTTTTAACCTTTTTATTTTATTTCATATCTATTTATCTGTACATTTTTTCTTTATGTATGTATGTTTGTCAAGCAATAACTATGTACATTGTATTCATCTCAATAAATGTTCTGTTTTATAAAAAGATCAAGCAAATATGGTCAGATTACAACTAATTAACTGACATAAAACGCTTTGAGAAATATTTAAAACAAGAGGCCCATGAGGGCCTATGCTCTAATGGGGTGGTTCTTTGGTCATTTTCCATCTTGAGCATGTATGTATGGTGAAGATCGGATAGTAAATGGAGGCTCTATTGTGTTCACAAGCTGTATTATAGCAATTTTAATAATTTCAAGGGCCATAATCCAGTCATGCAAGGGCACATCTGGCTGGTTTTCGAAAGGAACCAAGCTCTCATCAACTACTATCTAAGTTTAGTGAAGATCAGATAGTAAATGGAGCCTCTATTGTGCACACAAGCTCTATTATAGCAATTTTAACAATTTCAAGGGCCATAATCCTGTCTTGCATGGGCGGATCTGGCTGGTTTGCAAAAGGAACCAAGCTCTCATGGATATCTAACTACTGTATAAGTTTGATTGAGATACAATCAAAACTGAAGACTGTATCGCGGTCACAAGCAATTGTTTACGGACCCACGCACGCACAGACACCACGCCATGGCATATGCTCTTCTGACCTTTGGCCAGTAGAGCTAAAAATGAAATTTATATTATTTGATGCTTGATCTAAAATACAAAATGCTGGCCCCTTTGCCACAGTGGAATCCTATTCTTTTTCTATGCCTATAAAAATCAAGGAAAAGTTTTCAGCAACATATATTCTATACATGTAGTATAAGAACATAATCACAATTGCCTTTATAATTCACATTAAGTTTTAACTTAAAGGCATGCGGCAATGCCTTAATTGCATAATTTTAATGTTCAAAGCTTCAAACCTGGAAGGAGCCGACTTTGATGAAGAGGAAGGTGCTCTTGGTGTCATCATCATTTTTCTGAAATCTGCATTTGTCAATGGATGTCTGAAAAAATAAATTACGTCATGCCTCTTCATTCAAATACATGTAATGTGTTAGGTTCAAAAGAATAATAATTAAACAAAACTATAAGTCAGTCAGGAAAATATATTCCCTACAAAACTTTGAATAGTCACATACAGTCAAACTTGTGTTAGTGGTCACCACTGTTAAGATTTAAATTTGTATTGAGCAGCCACTTAAAGATAAAGCAAAACAACATTTTCTTCTTCACTTGATTTGTATTAAGCAGCCACCTATTTTCAGTGAACACATGTTGACTTCTCCCTGGGTGGCTGCTTAAGACAAGTTTGACTATAGATTCATAGTTAGCTTTATGTTATATCCTACACTTTCATACTGATTAACGTTATCTACTGTTATGGTATGGCCAAAGCCAGTCAATGTTTGCAAACTCAAAAGTTGTCCGGCGTACTGAATAATGCTGCCAGAGATGAATGTGCACTTTCATCCGTGTTATCTATGAGATTCTTTGCACGCTAGATAATTATTATAAATTATAAGATTTTGTGCACTTTCCTCATTATAATTTGAATTTTTTTCGCACTTTCATCACTATAATTTCTCAGGTTTTGAAGACTTTCATCACAATAACTATTAAATTTGTTTGCACTTCTATCATTATAAATCATAAGATGTTATACACTTTCATCACTACGCTTTCTAAGATTTGTACACTTTCATCATTTGAAATTGAAACATATGATGTGACGCTTGCCAATAAAAACAGATATAGAAGGATGATTAGTCAGTCATATTAAGGACTAAGGAGAAACCCTTCAGTGTCACCCTGCCAAAGAAGTCATGTCAACATATAAAAGGAAATAATTGTCCATCAAGTCGCCATAGAACAGTTGGTAGTGAAAATTCATGGGTCTCGAGTTTGAACCAAACTCGGCCATTTATTCTTTGTGATGATTGACAAGTCATTGTGACTAGCCCAATTCTTCTTTCACCAATGAGCTTAATAGTTAATTTTAGAGGGTAGCCAGTTGCCTGGGAAGAATGTTGTTGGGAAGAATGAGAATGTGGTACAAAAAAGCCTTGAAACACATGTTAGGTAAATTCAAAATTTATAATAACATATCAGGTAATTTTTTTATAAAAAATAGTAAATGATTTATGCTACCTGTCATCATCATCATCATCCTCGATGATCTCTGGTGGTGCCATCGGATTAGAAAACTCCATATCTCCCCCTGTAATGAGAGTAAATAATGATACCAGTAACCATTAACCCTTACCGTTTGCAGATGCATTTAAAGTAGGGATGGGAACGAATATTGAAAACATTATTTGAATATTCGTTTTCCTTATTCGAATATATTCAAATATTAGTTTTTCGAATCAGAAATTGGTATCCGATTTCAGGTTAATCTGAAAACTGGTACTTTTCCATTTCCTTTTTCAAATAATGGCAATTTTCCAAGTATAAGTATGAGCTATTGTTTACGTATATATTTCATGTTTTCAACTGAACTTACACTCTCTTTTTTTTCTCAACAAATGTATTTACATTTCAATTTGAAGAAAATAAAGAAAAAAATCCCCTCCAAACGATAAACCAAATCGCAACATTTTTTGAGCCGTATATTCATTCAGGTGTAGCTTGTTTTCCTTACAAAAAGCATAGGGAGTTGGGTGATAAATGGCGGACGATTCAATTTGATGGCTGATGTCAATTCAAATTTGAAGATGTAAAGAGGAAGGCTGCATACTTTTGAGACGTAATGCGATGTTAAATATGATTTATTCAATTGTTGCAACAGCTGTCTTTGATGTAAACATTGAATATGTTTTGGTTAGGCTGGGAGGGTTTTACGGAACTGCAGACTGTCACCGTTTATACATGTTTGTTGATTCAAAAAAATCAAACAAACTGGTCGTCAAGGTGATGTCTGGTTACACACGATTAGAAAATAGTGATAATAAAAAAAAATAGTACACTGAAAACGAATATTCTTATTCGAAAACAGTATTTGAATATTCGTCCGTTTTTCGAATATTTGAATACTCTTTCCCATACCTAATTTAAAGGCATATGCAGCACAGTCATTTCATAATATTTTGAAACATTTCAGTCCGAAAGCTCGTTTTTCAAATTAATTTTCTTTTTCAATTAGTTGATTGATTGATTTATGGTGTTATATCACGGTGTTTCCTGGGTAAAGTTACCAGTACTACTGGTCCATTTATCCTGACACCAGCCAGTCAGTCGTAATGCTAACCTTGCAACCCTGAGCGCCAAGGAGGGCAGCCATTACTACCAATTTTAAAATTTTTGGTATAAATTTTAGCAACCCCTGATAAGCCAATAATCCCATAAGAATATAGGTAAAATTGAAGGGCATTGGTCTTTATCTGCATTTTTTTGTACTTTTATAGTTATCTCAGAATAACCTTAATTATATGCTGTGAGTGTGAAAGCTTAAGTTATAAAATCTTCTTTGCATTGATATATTTTTTTTAAATATTGATTTTGTGACTTATACAGGATTTACATAAGTCTAAAATGTTATCAGTTTCAAGAGGGTCATGAAAGGTCACGCTTTTGATGCGTGTTTATAACGGTCACGGTGGTTGACCATGCAAGCGTAAATGGTTTCCATTATGAATATTTATGATATTTGAAAACCAATCAATATAATCCGTCCGGGGGTAGAACCCGCCAACTCCCGCACCTGAGGTGAATGCTCTACCACTACACCACTGAGGTGGTACTCTCTTTCAGTAAGAGGAGATTTTAATTTTCGCATGACTGAGTATGAGGCAGAATGTCGAATTTAGTTCACTACCAAGTCTGTATATAGTAAATAGATAGAAAACCGCAATATAAGATTGATTTTCTTTTTTTTCTTTGATGATCATTTTATAGTTGAGCTGAAATAACAATAAAATAGACACCGATAATACCTGCTATCTTAACAACATCAAATGCAAAACGGGCCGAGTTGACTCAGGGGACGAATTGGTTAATTTTATATAATAAAGCTGGTTGACCCGTTACCATAGTTAACTACAAATTGCCCAAGTAGTGTAGCAACATTACGTCTTAAGCATTTTCTACAGAAACGCAAGTTTGGATTGTGAATGCCACCCCTGCAGTCCCTATTGGGAAGCCCTTGGATTAAATTTAATGGTAGAGATTATTATTTTATGTGCGAGACTGGTCTGTTTGTTTGGGGTGCAGGAGAACTCGTCGAACTGCAAACTCGTCGTACTAGTAATATAGAGTAACCATTAGGATAACTCGTCGACCTTATGATTATATAGTACTATATACTTAGTAATTATCGATTATAGTAACTTTGAAGTTAAATATATGTTAAAAACTTTAATTTAACATGTTTGTTTATAATAAATATTTATAATTATATTGAAATTGATTCGTCATTTAATTACGTTATGTGCCGCGTGTTTTGTGGATGATTGTCGGCATACTTCTTAGTGTGTAGTCTGGGGTAAATTATTAAAGACATTTTTAATGGACAGTCGGCTTTAATCATAAATCATGTTAATTGCTCATTAAAAATACATGTGAAAATAAAAATTGATGTTTGTCTTTTGTAATACCCTCTCTTTGTTTCACCTTTGTATTCATTGCCCATATATATAAAAAAAAAAATCCCAAGATAAGTTATTTCTCAGAAATACTTGAAATGAATGTTTATTAGTTGTTCCAGCAGGATTAGTGAACGAATGCATGCATTATGCTGCGACAGTTGCAGTTGCTGGCAGCATCGTGTCTGCAAAAACGGTAAGAATTTATTATTTCTCTCTATATCTCTCTTTCTCCTATCCCTTCATATCGATATAGATTGTAAAGTACTATATAATCCTTAAGTCGACGAGTTATCCTAATGGTTACTCTATATTACTAGTACGACGAGTTTGCAGTTCGACGAGTTCTCCCGAACTCGTTTGTTTGATTGCAAAAAGTTCTTCCTTGTCCTGTATTCATATTATTGTTGGGATTAAATATTCTAGAATACTGGTCAGTAAGTATTATACAAAATTTGCAATCCAAATTCTTAGGGGACCGTATCATCAATAGTAAAGGAATTAAGGATACAAATTACAATCTATAGATACCTCATTTGGTTACACATACAGTATATAAAGATGGACAAAGTAGAATGTTTAATGTGCATTTTAACATCCAAATCGTCAATATAAATATATGATAATGATTGTTTAATAAATTAAAAGTAACAATAGTTAAACAGTCAAAATTTAATTGAGATACCAAAATTACCATGTATCAAAAGAATGTTATAGATTTTATCCGAGATATCGTCCATCCGAAATCATATACAGTTCTCCTGAAAACTTGCCACAGTGAAAACTAAGCTTTTTGTAAAAATGCATCTCTACTCACTTCAGCTGTAACAAAATATGTAAATTACACTTACTCTCAGGCATTTTGGTTCCGATTTACTTTTCTGTATTACTGAAAATTAACGTGTAGACTTTGTAAAAATCAACAAGATTGTAATCTCGCGAAATCTCGTACTCAACAGAATTGTGGTTCCCCGTTTAGAAATTGGAAGCTGGAAACAAGTGCTTACAAGGACGAAATGGCTGTCTTGACAGCCTAGGAGCACAATTTAATTGAATTATTCAAGTTTCCCGGCGAATGTGATGTGGAGATGGCTGCATAGCCTGCCGAGGGGTAGGTATATACTTCATTGTCTATGGTTGTCGTAGTTCTTACATGAGTATTCAAGTCAAACAAACTTACCAATTATTATGCCAAAAGTTTTGGCATGCTTTCAGCGCATTTGTTTATGTTCTAGATTTCGAAATAACCACACCAATTATTAAGCTACACATTAATTTTGTCAAAAGGAATACAAATTGTTTGTGGATATCTTTCAGTAGTTTAGGTAAGTAAACGATAATCAGATTCTTGGTATCAGCATTTCTATTTTTAGTAACAAATAAGGCTGTAGGAAAAACCCAATATATCATCACTGATAATACTGAACCATGTTATACCTTCAAACAAACAACGAATAAGTAGCAGAATACAACATCTGCACAGAAATATGTATAACGTCTATTAATGAAAGTATGATTATTTTGATAAGTTGAAAACATTGTGGCAAAATGAAATTGAAAGTTGAGCAAGTTATCCTTTAGCCACATATATCTATAAAAACTGCTACTGATCATGCATCAAAATCCGTCTGCAAGTTGGAAAGGGTTGTCAGTAATGTTATTATTTGTATAAACCAGAGTTGAAGACGTAATTCATTTTTTAATCCTAATATCTTCAAAATCTATAGTGTTGGTACTTCAAAGAATTGTCTCAGCAAGACAATTATTTTGAGTACTACCATATTAAAAGATTAAATTCAGTAATTACAGAGATATTGAAGAGCAAGTGCTTGTGAAGTCTTCTTAATCTAGATCTCTGTATTACATTTTAGCTGTCCGCCAGCAGTTTCACAGTCCTGGAGCCTCGGCAGGCATTTGTGTAGAGGACTTGCACGAAAATGAACCCAACAAGAGGGAGGAGAATGAGCACAAGGCATGGGTATACCATTGTAGATACAGGTGGGTTTCAAATTCATAAATAATCTATATAGAGTCAGTGCATGGGAGATGGAACAAGTTGGCTTTTGTGAGTAACATCTGATTCACGTCTTATTAGAATCTATACAAGTTGACAGAAGCTTCTAACAAGATTATGTAAAAAGTATGTGAACAATGGAGACCTTGGGCAGAATGTAGATGCCCAAGCTGATCTCAATTTGCAGTTGCAAAAAAAAATTGTACCTTTTCCAATGATGGACAGGCTTGTATAACCATTTACCTGGCAATACCTGATACAGTGTTTTTAAAGTCATCTTGCATTGAGGCAAAAAAGGAAACAGAAAACATAGTGAAAAAAGGGAGAAACTGCTTGTAAGGAGCAATTTCTATTTATTTTTTCGAGATATTTTTTTTTTATTTTGCTGCAAAAGTGTAAAAAGTAATTTGCAATAGGGAAAGAATTAATCTTTTATCTGACACAGACAAATTCAAATGCCTTTGCAGTCTGCTTGCAAGAGACAACAGAAATACATTTTGGAAAAAAAAGTTCTAGTAGTGGCTCAAAACGGGCACTTTTTTTAATTCAAATATGTACCAAAAATATTCTTCTAGATAAAAAAAAAATGCTGATTTGATTTTCAAAACAGTTTATTTTAAGACAGATAACTAAAACTGGCATATCAAGTAATTGGTTTTCATCGTAAGAACTTGCAACATGATGGCAGATAGCTTCCAATGGAAGGTCATTGTCCTAGTTATAATGTACAATTTTGTTCCATTCTTTTTGTGAAAATAGTAGAGTATAACACATTCTGTCCCTTTGTGATGTGAGTTTAGCAAAACTACAAGCTTTAACCCTTTCCCTCATATAAAAATTATGCAGCAGACGACTGAACTTATTTTGTCAAAAAATAGAAAATCTCTATAATTGAATGGATAACCTATGACTAAAAGTGGAAAACATTGCGGCAAAAGGAGAAATTCTTCTTTTGTCACTATGTTTTCAAAAAGCTGTCTGCTGCAGAGGCGTAAGAAAGTGTCTATATGAGGGAATGGGTTACTTCCTGATCAACGAAATGAAAATAACTTTTTGAGAATAAGATCAGATTTCTCGTGCATCATTTACACTCCGAGAATTATAATAAGACTTTAAAAATACATATTTTTAAGGCATGAGAAGAAAAGTGGTAATGGAAGAAAGAAGGGACAAAATCCAGAGTTTGTTGACTTTTGGAAGCTTTTGCATGGCAAGCATTCTGCATTTGAAGCCATAGGATGGGTAAATATAGTTTGCTTTTATAAATTTTTTAAATTTTTGTTTAGCATGACATTCCATGAACTAAATTTCATCACATCATTGTCCCCCGAAGTTCAAGTTTAATACTGTTGAATACGTCTATTCAATAATAATGCTTACATTTATGAAGACTTTCTTTATTTTTGCCTAGAGATTTTTAACCCTTTCCTACATATAGACACCTTCTGATGCCTCTGCAGCAGAAGACTTTGGAAAACATTGTGACAAAAGTATAAATTGCTCAAAACAAGCAATTTCTCCTTTTGCCATAATGTTTTCAACTATTTTCAGAGATTTTCTGTGTTTTTGTCTAGATGTTTCTAAAGTCATCAACTGCATTATTTACTGTATGAGGGAAAGGGTTAAAGTCAACTGCTGAGTTATTGTAAGTCTTGATTTTGTATTACTGATTATGTATTACATAAAGACTGTGAATGTGAAGAGAGTGGGGTACCTTTTGTATTGTGACACTATTTACTAAGATAAATGAGCCGTTCCACAAGTAAACCAACATTGTGGACTCAGCGTAAAGTATCGATCCGGATCAGTCTAAGCATGCCACGGAGGCTAACCTGGACAGACACTTTTCGTCTTCTGTGGATTTTCTGTTTCAGGAATAATTTATCTAAACCTATATACCCCTTAGACGGAATGTGTCAGCCCGGATTACCCTGTGCTGGCTGATCTGGGTTGATACATTATGCAGAGTCAATAATGTTGGTTTTCTCATGGAATGGCTCATAATCAACTTTTTTCTGTACATTTCTATTACCCTTACTTATCTTTTTATACAAGCTATGTGAATGTACATTTAAAAAAGATAGTTTCCAATAGTTGCAACTTCTGCCGACACTTATACCATTTAAATACATCCTGATCTTTTTTCCAGAGTGGAGCCATAGCCTTATGTGTAGAACTTACTCATTATAACTCTTATGGACGATTTCGACAGACGGATGATGAGCCCAATCATAGCTGTCTGCTGAGAAAGCTTGCCAGCTCCATACATAGACTGAGTGGCCATTCTTTATGCCCAGTCAATAGTTTACAACCAGGGGAGACAACCAATGAAGGTGCTGTGTCACCAGAAAGTGAGGTACAAGACTGTGATCCGTTACGACCAGACAGAAATACAAAAGTGTCTGTTAAAGCAACAATTCCTGACATAGATTGTTCCAGCTTGCCCCAGCCCCAAGAGTCGTTCAGTCAGGAAAAGAGATTTACCTTCTATGCTTTTCAACCTTCAAGAGACAATAGAAAGACAGAACGCACAAGAACAGATCAAGAACCACATATTGAAAAGACAAATATCAAACAGGTATGCCAAATGTTCCTTTGTATGAGCATAAATTATGTAATCATTCTGCAGTCAATCTGTCTGATAAATATTTGCATAACAATTTTTGGAGTTCTTGACTGTATAACTGTTCACCTCATAGGGTATTTTGTATAAGCAACTGCTTTGAAATCAATGCATCTGAGAAATAAAGGAGCATCTTATATACTAAAGAAATTAGGATTCAGAGTTTTAAAAGGAGACATTTCTTGTTATGAACATTTTCATTTTTGCACAATGTTTTTAAACGTTGGCAATATTTTGAAAGCAGACAAACAAAACATATTATGTAATTTAACCCATCACTTCACACTGACGACATTTTACGCCTGCTGTTGCAGACAACTTTTAAAAACATTGCAATATAGGGTGAAATTGCTTAAAACAAGCAATTTCACCTGTAATTGCAACATTTTCAACTCTTTGTCAAAAAGTTATTTCCAGTTTTCCAGATTTTCAACTTGTTCAGCTGTTGATTGTTAAGTAGACAACATTTGAAATATCATGTGGAGTACTGGTCAAAACATTAAATAATAACCTACATTATGAATTTAACCCTTTCCCTCATACGACAATTCTGCAGCAGATGACTATGCATATTTTGTCAAAAAATAGAAAATCTCCATAATTGAATGGATAACCTATGATAAAAAGGGGAAAACATTGTGGCAAAAGGAGAAATTGCACGTTTTGTGCAATTTCTTCTTTTGTCACTATGTTTTCAAAGAACCGTCTGCTGCAGAGGCATCAGAAAGCATCTATATGAGAGAAAGGGTTAAGTAATCAAAATGTTCACATCGAATAATGAACATCTTCCTAAAAAGGTTATTTTGCCATTATTTTGTATTTATTCTAAATATGTAAACACTGACATACTTAACTTTTTTTCTTGTTTCAGAAAAGCAAAGAACCCTTTTATGCAAATACCTCTATACCTGTCCTATCTATAGAAGAAGCGTTTGCTGAATTTGAAGAAGTATGTAAGAAATACACAGGCATTGGAAAGGGCATTATGGGTAATCAAGCGGCCTTTAGAGGAAACATGAAATCAGCAGCTGCTCTATGGGATGAGGCAACATCTCTGGGCCACTCTAAATCCTACTTTAACCTGGCATTGTGCCATGAACTAGGCAAAGGTGTGAAGCAAAACGTAGAAGAGGTAGGTAAATAGAGCTCTCTATTCTTTATTCCTTCTGGAATTCTTAACTGTATTACTGTTCATTCCATATTTTATGTCTCCGCTTTCTTAACCCTTTCCCACATACCTCAAATTTGATGCAGATGACTTTTGAAACATCTTAGCAAAATCATTGAAAATCTCTATAAATTGTAGTATAATCATTGAATAGAGTATAAAATACGGTGGCAAAAGCAGGTCATAGATAAAAGCAGGCATTGCTCATTATGAGCAATGTCTCCATTTGCCACCATATTTTCAATAGCCATCTGCTGCAGGGGCATCCGAAAGTGTCTGTATGTGGGAAAGGTGTGTGTTTAGTGTGTTTAAATCCTATGTTGTTGGCACCCAAAAGAATTGTGTCACTGAGAAAATTCTTTTGAGTACCTATGACAAATAGTTGGGTTTGGAACACAAGAGATATTGATGCATCATGGTAATGACCAGTTAACTCTTTATCTAATTATTATCTGCTTTTAACCCTTTCCCACATCCAGACGCTTTCTGACGCCTCTACAGCAGACAACTTTTGAAAACCTTGTGGCTAAAGGAGAAATTGCTCAAAACAAGCAATTTCTCCTTCTGCCGCAATGTTTTCAACTCCTTTTAATAATTAAACTTTCCCTTATAAAGTCTTAAGATATAACATATTCTTGCCCAGATGTTTTCAAAGTCGTCTGCTGCAAATTTTGTGTATTTGGGAAAGAGTAAAACCATTTGAGAAATAAAAACACATGAAAAATAGGAAGGAGAAAGTTTACACAAACTGTATGATGTGGGTACTCAAAAGAATCATCTCCATTAGACCATTCATAGGAGTACCAACATGATAGGGTTTAATAATGTAATAAGAGAGATATATACTCTGGCAAATACATCTGAACCTCTTAGTAAATGTGAGAGCCAGAGTGGAAACAAACTTAAATCCTACTGCTTTTACAAGTAACTGAGGCTTTGGTTAGATTGTGCAAGTGTGTAACCTTTATTATCACCTTTGTGTGAAAAAATCAGGAAACTTAAATTATGTTTACAGCACATAAACAATCTCTTATTCCGAGTTTAGTTTAAACTAATTTCCATTTATTGTAAAGCAAGCTTTGAGCTTATATAAATCAGGCTGGATGTCTTTGTCCTTAATTCATATCCAGTTTATGAGGGAAAAACCTGAAGGCAGAATCATCTCATCATGGGATTCAAACCTGGGACTTTTGATAGGATATACCTATCCCTATCATACAGTCAAAGGCTTGAGTTTGCTCTAATCTTCTATGTTTATATGACTTAACAACATGAAAAGTACCTAGACAACATTTGTGAATTTTAATGTATCAAGCCCATTAAAATTTATTTTCAAATTTGATAATTGGCATGATTATCCTATACTATATGTTTAGAAATTTAGGAAAAAACAGTAGAAAATATTAATGAAAATGAAAAAAATGCTTATTCAAAAAAGTTTTTACTTTTCTTTTTTCCAAAAATAATTTGCGTATTAGCTTGTGTCAAGATAAATGTACCAAAAGTACTGGTAACTTGTCCAGAAAACATGTGATATTGATATAACTAAAAAATGTTGAAAACTGCATAAAACACCATACAATCCAAGCTGAAATGCTTCAAATCTTCAAGTGTCATGTTGTCTGTATCAAGTAAGGGATTAATTCTGGACTCTTATCAGAGCACCAGATAAAGGTCATACGTAACATCATGCTCATCAATCTTTGTTTGACATCCAAACCCTATGCTGTATAAACTCATAAGAATCATCAGAGTTAGTTGATTCTTTGTGTTCCCACAACATGGGGTGAAGTAGAGTTACTAATAAAAGATGCTTAACCCTTTCCTGATATAGTTGATTTCTGACGCCTCTGAAGCAGACAGCTTTATGAAAACATGGCGACAAAAAGAAAAAATTGCTCAAAATGAGCAATTTCTCCTTTTGTCACCATGTTTTCAACTCTGTTCAATTATTGTACTTTCATTTAAAGGGAGTTTCCAATTTTTTTCGGGTATGGTTTCAAAGTCATCTGCTGCAGATTTGTTGTTAGTTTGAAAGGGATAATGGTGCAATAACTAATTCATCCCTCTGTTTTATTGTTTTTAGGCTAGCCGTTTGTACAAACTTGCAGTCAAGGAAGGCCACCCACAAGCTATGTATAATCTTGCCACACTGTATGTAGATGCCCCTGATTGCTCTCAAAAGGATGCCAAAAAGGCAGTTAAGCTAATGACATCTGCTGCAGATCTTGGATTAGTGGAGGTAAATATGTTATTAGATTCTCTATTCTACAAAAAGATAAATCTAATAATGAGTCTTCTGACATGACATTTATCATGTTATTACTTTTGAATAGAATAGAATATAGAACAAAAATTAAGCTGTTTAGGGCCCTTTTCAGGGCATGTTACATTTATGACTTATATAAAAAATGATGGGTCTCAAACAGTTTTACCGCCTCAGTGGTACAGTGGTAGAGCATCCGCCTCGAGTGTGGGAGGTCTTCGGTTCGATCCCAGGTCAGTTCATACCAAAGACATTAAAAATGGTAGTAAAGACTGCTCTCCTTGGCACTCAGGGTTGCTTGGTTAGCATTATGACTGATTGACTGGTGTCAGGAGAATGGACCTGTAGCACTGGTAACTTACCCAGGAAACATCATGATATAACTGAAAAATTGTTGAAAGCGGCTTATGACATCAAAAAAGCGCAAACAGTTAGAGAAAATGAATTACAACAATGTATAATATAATATCATCTCACCAACATGTAAGCATATACATACATAGCTATATGGTGTCCATATATGTAAAAATGTGCACATTATGTAGAAGCAACCACTATATACAGATTAACTGTTTGAGTTTTAAGTTGACAAGAAAAATTCTCTCAAGATTTAGTTTCCTGTGGAGTGACTCAAGTTATATTAACAATTACAGGCTCAAAAATATCTGGGTGTATATTACTCGTATGTGGATACAGAAAATACAGAACAAGCAGTTCATTACATGAAGATGGCAGCCGATCAGCTAGTAAGTCATTCATACTCTTAACCCTTTCCCTCATATAGACGCTTTCTGACGCCTCTGCAGCAGACGGCTTTTTGAAAACATAGTGACAAAAGAAGAAATTGCTCAAAACGAGCAATTTCTCCTTTTGCCACAATGTTTTCCACTTTAAGTCATAGGTTATAAATCCAATCAGTTTAAGAGATTTTCTTTTTTTTGATAAATTATGTTCGAAGTCGTCTGCTGCAGAATTGTCCTATGTGGGAAAGGGTTAATTGTGTGATAACAGTTGTAGATTTTAACTGTTTACTTGATAATGACATTTAACCCTTTTCTCACTTACCGGCATATACACATTTAGACACATCTGCAGCAGATGGCTTTTGAAATTATTGTGGCAAAATAGGAAATCGCTCATAATGATAATAATTACACTTTCCATATTATTTCAAAGTTGTCTGCTGTAATTTGTTGTATGTTGGAAGAGGTTAAAAGCTAAGAATAAAATTATGGGTTTCGTTCAAAACAGCCGGAAGTATGTAGTTACCAAAGGTTTTGCGTCGGGCTATTGAAATGGATGTCTGAAAGTTAAGACCGAAATGGCAAGTTTTCCTTCATAGATTTAATTATTGTGGGATAAGAAGTTGCTTATTTGGGCCCACATAGTATTCAAAAGTTGTCTGCTTCAGAAGCCATTTCTTACATAGTTTACTTTAAACCTAATGTGCTATGAAAAAAGTGTATGAAAGAAACTTCGAGGTATTATTTAGAAATAGTGTTGGAAAGGGAGGGAGAAATTTCCCTAGTAGAAAATTCCTTTACCCATTCCCAATTGCAGACACATCTGCAGCAGACAACGTTTAAAAAACATTGAGGCAAAATAAGAATATGCTCATAATAAGGATTTCATTTTTTGCCACAATGTTTTCGAATCTTTTTTTAAATAATACCATTAACACAGATTTTTAACTTGTCTGTTTTTCGAAGTAAAAAAGTTGTGGTATTGTGATACCCTTGGCGGCGATTGCGTTGTTCCAAAACTTTAATCTTACCTGATTACTCAAGAATCGTTTAACATTTTCAAATGAAACTTGGTATACATGTTTCTAGGAACAATACGCAATTACGCATGTATATGTCTAGTCACATAACTCTGGCTTTATTAATTATTCAGTAATGCCCCTTTTCGGTTGGCGGTTGCTTGTGGCGCTCTTGTCTATATATTTGTATAGGTATTAAAGTCTACTGCAGATAGGGAAAGAGGTTGATATTTTTGTATAGGTATTTTCTAAGTGTTTGCTGTAGATAGGGAAAGAGGTTGATATTTTTGTATAGGTATTTTCTAAGTGTTTGCTGTAGATAGGGAAAGAGGTTGATTTTTTTTGTATAGGTATTTTCTATGTGTTTGCTGTAGATAGGGAAAGAGGTTGATATTTTTGTATAGGTATTTTCTATGTGTTTGCTGTAGATATGTGAAATGTTCCTTGGATGATCCTCTGTCAGATTCCTTCAAGCCATGTTGATTTGTCGAAAAACATGGCCGCCAGGGGGGCGGGGCTATTTTGCCTTATATGGCTATAGTGAAAACTTAAAAAATCTTCTTCTCCCAAACTGGTTGGCAGATTTTCAAATAATTTTGTAGAAATGCTCATTGGATGACCCTCTATCAGATTCCTTCATGCCATGTTGATTGGTCAAAAAACATGGCCGCCAGGGGGCGGGGCTATTTTGCCTTATATGGCTATAGTGAAAACTTAAAAAATCTTCTCCTCCGAATGTGTCAGGCCGATTTTCAAATAATTTTGTAGAAATGTTCCTTGGATGACCCTCTATCAAATTCCTTCAAGCCATGTTGATTGGTAAAAAAACATGGACGCCAGGGGGGGCGGGTCTATTTTGCCGTATATGGCTATTGTGAAAACTTAAAAAAATCTTCTTCTCCAAAAGTGTCAGGCCGATTTTCAAATAATTTTGTAGGAATGTTCCTAGGGTGACCCTCTATCAGATTCCTTCAAGCCAAGTTGATTGGTCGGAAACTATGGCCGCCAGGGGGCGGGGCTTATATAGCTAAAGTAAAAAAAAAAAAATCAGGTGAGCGATTCCAGGGCCATCATGGCCCTCTTGTTTTGTATAGGTATTTTCTATGTGTTTGCTGTAGATAGGGAAAGAGGTTGATATTTTTGTATAGGTATTTTCTAAGTGTTTGCTGTAGATAGGGAAAGAGGTTGATATTTTTGTATAGGTATTTTCTAAGTGTTTGCTGTAGATATGGAAAGAGGTTGATATTTTTGTATAGGTATTTTCTATGTGTTTGCTGTAGATAGGGAAAGAGGTTGATATTTTTGTATAGGTATTTTCTAAGTGTTTGCTGTAGATAGGGAAAGAGGTTGATATTTTTGTATAGGTATTTTCTAAGTGTTTGCTGTAGATAGGGAAAGAGGTTGATATTTTTGTATAGGTATTTTCTAAGTGTCTGCTGTAGATAGGGAAAGAGGTTGATTTTTTTCTTTGTGTGACAGGGATGATATTCTGATGAAACAGTTTGTATTTTTTTGTAGGATGCGGAATCTCAGTATTTCTTAGGCATGTTTTATGAGCATGGTTATGGAGTGGACACAAATACATATAAGGCTGCCTACCTGTACAATAAAGCTGCTGAAAGCGGACATGATGATGCCATGTACAATCTGGCCTTGTTTCATCTGGATGGTATTGGAGGTTAGCTATCATTCATTCAATCAATCTCAATCATCTCGAGGGCTTGGCGTTAAACGGTTGTAACTAAAATTGGTATTTTTTTGCTGTAGATAGGGAAAGAGGTTGATATTTTTGTATAGGTATTTTCTAAGTGTTTGCTGTAGATAGGGAAAGAGGTTGATATTTTTGTATAGGTATTTTCTATGTGTTTGCTGTAGATATGGAAAGAGGTTGAAATTTTTGTATAGATATTTTCTATGTGTTTGCTGTAGATAGGGAAAGAGGTTGATATTTTTGTATAGGTATTTTCTATGTGTTTGCTGTAGATAGGGAAAGAGGTTGATATTTTTGTATAGGTATTTTCTATGTGTTTGCTGTAGATAGGGAAAGAGGTTGATATTTTTGTATAGGTATTTTCTATGTGTTTGCTGTAGATATGGAAAGAGGTTGAAATTTTTGTATAGGTATTTTCTAAGTGTATGCTGTAGATAGGGAAAGAAGGTTGATTTTTTTGTATAGGTATTTTCTAAGTGTCTGCTGTAGATAGGGAAAGAGGTTGATTTTTTTCTTTGTGTGACAGGGATGATATTCTGATGAAACAGTTTGTATTTTTTTGTAGGATGCGGAATCTCAGTATTTCTTAGGCATGTTTTATGAGCATGGTTATGGAGTGGACACAAATACATATAAGGCTGCCTACCTGTACAATAAAGCTGCTGAAAGCGGACATGATGATGCCATGTACAATCTGGCCTTGTTTCATCTGGATGGTATTGGAGGTTAGCTATCATTCATTCAATCAATCTCAATCATCTCGAGGGCTTGGCGTTAAACGGTTGTAACTAAAATTGGTATTTTTTTACCAAGGTTAATCACCTCTCCATAAAGTCTTTTATAAGCTTTAAATCATTTTTCTTGATAAACAATGGAAATTTAGGTGCCATTGCTCGTTCTGAGCAATGGCACCGAAATTTGCATTGTTTACAAAGGGGACAAAATTGCCCCTAAACCAGGATTTTCAAAATAGATACTTAGTTACAACCCTTTCACGCCAAGCCCTCGATCGGTTCATTCATTTGGTTGGTTGTTCACTCACTCATTCGTTTTATAACAGTAGCCAGTTGTGTGGAGTACTGCTAGGAAAAGCCTGAGAACTCATGGTTAGGTGAACTGACCATTTTGACATGACTGAAAATAGTTTTTACTCCGATCAAGTAATCATTCATTCTTTTGTGAATTAATTTGAAAAAATAAATAGGAAGTTTTAGCATTTAAGCACATCGTCTTGAGTTTGTTGATTTATTTTATGAAACAATTTTTTTAGACGTTTATTAGCAATTTTCAATCTAACAGACAATGTTTTCCAGACATATTTATTAAACCTCACGTTTTATAGCGCATGATGATTTTTATATAAGACTTCCAATTGTGTTCCTGATATGACATAAATTTTTAGAATTGTCAACTTTGAAGATTTTTTTAAGAAATATCTAACATCAGAGAAGTATGATTTGGATAAGAGAGCTGAAAATACTGTGGGTAAAGGAAAAATTGTTGATTTAACCCTTTCCCTCATACAACAATTCTGCAGCAGATGACTTTGAACGTATTTTGTCAAAAAGTAGAAAATCTCCATTGAATGGATAACCTATGACTAAAAGTGGAAAACATTGTGACAAAAGGAGAAATTGCACGTTTTGTGCAATTTCTTCTTTTGTCACTATGTTTTCAAAAAGCCGTCTGCTGCAGAGGCGTCAGAATGCGTCTATACGAGGGAAAGGGTTAAAGGGTTGACTTTCTTTTACAGGTCTTCCACAAGACAAACATTG
This sequence comes from Serripes groenlandicus, assembly GCA_031761405.1. Lineage (NCBI taxonomy): Eukaryota > Metazoa > Mollusca > Bivalvia > Cardiida > Cardiidae > Serripes > Serripes groenlandicus. The sequence goes on from JASEVX010000006.1 coordinate 67,753,823, forward strand.
TGCTGAAAGGTTGTTAACAAAATCAGCTGAATTTGGAAATAAGCTGGCAAAACAGAAGCTGGTAGAGCTAAATAAATTAAACACTAGTGTCACAACAGGTCAGTATTGTAATTGACAAATAACTTTTTTTCAGTAGATTTTAGTGCAACTATGCCTAAGATGATACAGTCCCATATAAAAAAAATGGTTGAAAGCATTGTTAGAAAAGGTAAAGAAAAAATGTTTATTATAAAAAAGTAACAATAGAAATTGTGTTAATATGTTCCCTGCCAAAGTATTACTGTATTTCATATGCTTTTACATCAAGTTATGTATAAATAAAGCACATTTGTTAAATGGTAGACAGAGTTACCTGCAAGAGAGGCACTCATTATTTACTATTTACGTAATTCTTTTATGCGCTACAGACACCTGAAGACATGTCGATAAGAATCAACTTATGAAATAATATTTTGCGGGAAACGCTGAAATTGCTTTTTGTAAGCAATAAAGCTGCCTGGTAGTAATTAAATTTTGAAAAAAAAGCCAGAAATTGAGAAACCTTTCAGATTGAGTTTATTTTTTTTATTTAAATCTTTATTTCCTCCATATAATGAAGATCAATAATTTACAAAAGTATAAAGACGATGTGAAAAAGAAAAAGAAAGCATAGAAATACGAATATAATACAGCTGTACATGTATGTCGCTATGTGAATACCACTGTTCCCTCAAGCTGTCAGATCAACATGTCTTGTGGTGTCTGTGATCATACGATTAACAAACCCATATATGCTTTGCGCATGCAACCTTTTCAAACCGAAGGGGAATGGTGGATTATAATCTGCCAATGAGACCCCTAATAGAAAACTTCACCGAAACGAAATGAGAAGTATTTAATAAAGGACATAGACATATATTAAGTAATTATAAAATTACCAATGCATCATGTTAACTGATAAAACATTATACGATATTGAGTCGTCTGCTTAAATTCCTAACTGTGACCTAGTTATCCTTTTCTCCCAATGCTATCAAGAGTTTGTTACCTGTAAGAGGTTTACTGTTATTGTGGTCAATAATCACACAGAATCAGTCATCTGTATAATCTGGCATTGTTATCTGGCATTAACTCTTTCCCACATTCAACAATTCTGCAGCAGACGAATTTGGAAACATCTAGGCAAGATTAGGGAAAAGTTCTATAAATGGGATAACAAGTAGAAAACATTGTGGCGAAGGGGAGAATTTGCTTGTGATGAGCAATTTCTCCTTTTGCCACACTATTTTCAAAAGCGTCTGCTGCAGAGGCATCAGAAAGTTTCTATATGTGGGAAAACGTTATACATGTAACGTTATCAATTTCTCCTTTTGCCACAGTGTTTTCAACTTTATTCAAAAATTATACCATATTTTATAGAGATTTTTCACGTTTATGCCAAGCTATTTTCAAAGTTGTCTGCTGCAAATTTGCTGTATGTGGGATATAGCACTGTTGACATAATAAATTTCAGATGAAGTTTCATATCATACAAGGAGACAGAATTCCAGTACAGACCTCACATATCTCCTGAAGCTCAACACATCCGTGTCAACACCGTGTTTGAGTGAGTTTGTACGTGACAGCTTCCGACAGGTAAAGGACAGAATGACGTTTGACCCCGTGTCAGATGCCGGAACAGTGTCACAAATCTATACACAGCTTATGGTGCCACGTGGAATGACACTTGTCTCGTCAATGTCTCAGCTATCTGACGTGTCGGAAGGGACCCTTGATGATGATGATTCAGATTCCGGCGTCGTGTTTGAGATTGGAAACGATTTCGAAACACTGGATGATGACGTCGTATTTGAATATGAAGGTGTAGAGTTTGAAGATACACCTGAGTATATGCCTATAAACTTGAAATTTGGACACAGTGCAAGTATGCCAGATATGATGATGATTACTTGTATGTAAATGTATTTTTCCATAGAACTTATAAGATGATACAGGCCATGCCACAGGAATATAATCCTGGAATAATGTACACAAACACTTTGCTTATTTGGTCATATGTATAGACACGAATCATGTCACATTTTGGTCCAAAATCATAATTGTACATTTCACCATTTTGCTATTGGAATAGGAATAATACTTGTTTTTTACTGGTTGACAAAATTTCCAAACATATCAGATGGTCCACAGAGCTCTTGCTGTTAAAATTATATTCGACCTCCTAACCCTAGGATGTGGGTACTCCGAATAATGGTCTCATTAAGATGATTATGTTAGTACTTACAATATAGGGTCTATCTAAGATATGAGTGAAATTGTGTGGAACAACAACAACCTGTTTACTCCTCATTAACCCTGTCCCTCATATAGACACCTCTGCAGCAGATGGCTTTTTGAAAACATAGTGACAAAAGAAGAAATTGCTCAAAACGAGCAATTTCTCCTTTTGCCACAATTCTTTCCATTTCTATTCATAGATTTTCTATTTTTTGACAAAATAAGTTGTCTGCTGCAGAATTGTCGTATGAGGGAAAGTGTTAACCCTTTTACCACTTTCAACAAATCTGCCGTAGACGATTTTGAAAACATCAAGGAAAGATTAAAGAAAATATATATTTTTTTACTAGAGTTGGATACATTGTGGCAAAAAGAGAAATTGCTTGTTATGAGCATTTTTTTTCTTTTGACACTTTGTTTACAAAAGTCGTCTGCTGCATACACGTCAAGATGCGTCTGCAAGTGAGAAATAGATGAAAAGACCTGCTGTCCCGTATTTGAAGTTTAAAGTTCACAATAGTGTATTTATAATTTATCTCACTGTTTTGCTTATGAAATTAGAATAGGCTGCTAGAGTATGAATGAAATTAACTCTTTCCAAGATACAACAAATTTGCTGAATACTACTTAGAAACATATTGATAGTAATTTGTTAAATCTCTAAAAGTGAATGTGAGCAATTTCTCTTTTTGTTTCAATGTTTTCATAGTGGTATATAAACACATAGGGTGTATTAGATTTAGACTTTAATAGAGCATGGCTCTATTCAATCAATATTTGAGTTCATCATAAATCTTTAATAGGGCATATTGTAATCTTTATCCCTCTGTATAAGCACGCATCATGTCACAAATTGGTCCAAAACCATAATTACTCATTTAACCATTTTGTTATTAGAATAGGAATAATACTTATTTTTTGCTGGTTGATAAAATTTCCAAACATGTCAGATGGTCCACAGAGCTCTCGCTCTTAAACTTTTATTTGACCTCCTAAGTTGTGGGTACTTAAATGAATGGTCTCATTTAGATGATTATGTTAGTACAATATAGGGTCTAACTAGGATACAAGTGAAATTGTGTTGAACAACAACCTGTTTACTCCTCACTAACCCTATCCGACTTCAAACAAATCTGCAGCAGATAACTTCGAAAACATCAAGGAAAGATTAAAGAAAATCTCTATGAACAAAAGTATAATTATTGACTAGTGTTGGAAACATTGTGGCAAAAGGAGAAATTGCTTGTTATGCGCAATATTTTCTTTTGACACTTTGTTTACATAAGGCATCTGCTGCATACACGTCAAAATGCATCTGAAAGTGAGAAAGAGTTGAAAAGACCTGTTGTCCAACTTTTGGATTTCTAAATCAGTTTAAAGTTCACAGTAGTGTATTATCTTACTTTTGAAATTAGAATAGGCTAAAGTATGAATAAAATTAATCCTTTCCCAGGTTCAACTAAACTGCAGCAGACGACGACTTTAGAAACATCTTGCTAGTAATATGTTAAATATCTAATATGTTTGAAGAATTGAAATGCTTAATTACGACTTTTGTGAAAATGTTTTCAAAAGTCATCTTCTGCAGAATCCTCAGAATGCATTGGTATGAGGGAAAAGGTTAACCCTTCCCACATACAGCAAAACTGCATCAGACGACTTTGTTATTATCTAGGTAAAAACAAAGATCATCTATTTAAATATAAGTTTAACTACTGAATAAAGCTGAAAACATTGTGGCAAATGGAGAAATTGCTCGTTTTGAGCAAATTCTTCTTTTGTCACAATGCATTTCAAAAGTTGTCTTCTGCCGAGGCGTCGTCAGAAAGCGTCTATATGTGGGAAAGGGTTAAGTCACAGATACACCACACAATGGTCTCTGGATAGAAAAGAAATGTAACAAGTAGAAATTGTTTCCTCTCCCACATTTTTTTTCTGAATATTATTGTTTTTGATATGGGAAATTCATTCTGATATCTATTTTAATGTCTATAAATTAAACTTAATGATGTACAGATTGTTATCATTACAAATTCATTTATGATGATCATGCAAGTACACACAGACTCTACATTATCAAATCATGCTGAAATATTCAGAAGAATAAGAACTAGTTTGCACTTTTTGATTGGATATGGTGAAGTTTTATTGTTAAGAATGTTTGAATGTTTATTGATGATTGCATTTGAATTGTTCATTTAACTCTGAATCAAATTTGCAGATGACTTTGTAAATACAATGTATAATTATTGAATAGATGTGTAAACATTGTGATTATTTTTCCTTTTGCAAAACTGCTGCTGATGCGTTAAAATGCATGTGGGTAAGGGTAATCGTTAAATGAATGCATTAAAAAAGAAGGGTGAATTTGTAAATGTTTTAATAGGAAGGGATATTTTACTGCAGGTTTATCAGGATACTGGAAGTCTCAAATACTCTTGACCCAAAACAAACGTGTCTGTAAGAAATGCCCTAGAAACTGTTTCCCATATGTAACAAATCTGCAGCAATTGGCTTAGAAAGCGTACAGGCAAAACCATTGAAACTTTCTTTAAATGCAAGTACTATTATTGAATAGAGTTGAATAGTTGCTCATTATGAGCAATTTCTCTTGTGTGTGACAATGTTTCCAAAAGTCGTCTGCTGCAGAAGTTGCATCAAGCTACTGTATGTTGCTCAAGGGTTAAAATAATGGACCAATAACCGATCATTTCATGGAATATTTATGAGTGTAAACTAAGGTATGAATACCATGCGTTTGTATTAATCACAATCTTCCATTCCGTATTTTGTATAAATTTTCGATTTGTAAAAATTGTTTGTTTTGAAAAAAATAAAATGCTTGTAAAAGTATAAAGTTATGTTTTAGTTGTATTTAGATAATGTTAGGTCTCGAGGACAAGGTAAACAAGGAAGGAATAATATCCAGTTTAGGACGAATAGCTAGACCAAAGACCTAATAACACATTAGGTCTTTGATTGTAATGCCCCGGTCACACATTCACGGATCGTCTTGCCGGATCCACTACGGATGGAAACTCACGGATGACCTTGGAAAAGACTATATCCGTGGTCCGCTACGAATGCACCACGGTTTGACTACGGGTTTGGACGGATCAACCAAGGATAATGCAGAAAATGGGCTAGTTGACAACAGGGAGTGATACGGATTGCTACGGTTCGGTACGGTTTAGTACGGAATGACACGTGTCACGGCGTATACACTGCGGCTTAACAACGGTTCGCTACGATTTTAGTACGGATTAGCACGAATTGGAACGGTCTGGGACGGATAAGTACGGACTCTCACGGAGCGCCACGGACCTGCCACGATAAGCAATCCGTATACATAAACTCCCGCGCTCGCGTTTATTCCACAACTTCAGGCATAAGGACACTCCGGCCGAGGATCGAACCAGAAACCTCCGGTTCGAAGTCCACTGAGCAATAAAAGTCGAAACAAATATCGTTGAAAAATATTAAAGTTGAACTATAATGTTGAAGTGAAATAAAATATTCTTAATTTTGAAATATACATGTGTACGGTACTTTATTTCACTTCAATTTTAAGAGTTCAACTTTAATCTTTTTCATCTCTTTTTTTAGCTCACCTGAGCTTTGCTCAAGGTGAGTTATTGTGATCGCCTTTTGTCCGGCGTCCGTCGTCCGTCGTGCGTCAACTTCTTCTCCTCAGTAACCAGTGGGTCAATTTAGATGAAACTTCACAGAAAGCATCCTCTCAATGACCTCACCAGAATTCCTTCAAATTTTTGGGATCCATGCAAAATTCTGGTTTCCATGGCAACGAAACCGAAAAAACTTCAAAATTCTTCTTCTCCCAAAATGGTTGGCAGATTTTCAAATAATTTTGTAGAAATGTTTCTTGGATGACCCTCTATCAGATTCCTTCAAGCCGTGTTGATTGGTCGAAAAACATGGCCGCCAGGGGGGGCGGGGCTATTTTGCCTTATATGGCTATAGTGAAAACTTAAAAAATCTTCTCCTCCGAAAGTGTAAGGCCGATTTTCAAATAATTTTGTAGAAATGTTCCTTGGGTGACCCTCTATCAGATTCCTTCAAGCCATGTTGATTGGTCGAAAAACATGGCCGCCAGGGGGGGGCGGGGCTATTTTGCCTTATATGGCTATAGTGCAAACTTAAAAAATCTTCTCCTCCAAAAGTGTCAGGCTGATTTTCAAATAATTTTGTAGAAATGTTCTTTGGGTGATCCTTTATCAGATTCCTTCAAGCCATGTTGATTGGTCAAAAAACATGGCCGCCAGGGGGCGGGGCTATTTTGCCTTTTATGGCTATAATGAAAACTTAAAAAATCTTCTCCTCCATAAGTGTCAGGCCGATTTTCAAATAATTTTGTAGAAATGTTCCTTGGGTGACCCTATATCAGATTCCTACAAGCAATGTTGATTGGTCAAAAAACATGGCCGCCAGGGGGCGGGGGCTATTTTGCCTTATATGGCCAAAGTGAAAACTTAAAAAATCTTCAACATCTTCTCCTCAGTAACCAGTGGGTCAATTGGGATGAAACTTCACAGAAAGCATCCTCTTAATGACCTCACCAGAATTCCTTCAAATTTTAGGGATCCATGCAGAATTCTGGTTTCCATGGCAACGAAACGAAAAAAACTTCAAAATTCTTCTTCTCCCAAACTGGTTGGCAGATTTTCAAATAATTTTGTAGAAATGTTCCTTGGATGACCCTCTACCAGATTCCTTCAAGCCATGTTGATTGGTCAAAAAACACGGCCGCCAGGGGGGAGGGGCTATTTTGCCTTATATGGCTATAGTGAAAACTTAAAAAATCTTCTCCTCCGAAAGTGTCAGGCTGATTTTCAAATGATTTTGTAGAAATGTTCCTTGGGTGACCCTCTATCAGATTCCTTCAAGCCATGTTGATTGGTCGAAAAACATGGCCGCCAGGGGGGGGGGGGCTATTTTGCCTTATATGGCTATAGTGCAAACTTAAAAAATCTTCTTCTCCAAAAGTGTCGGCCCGATTTTCAAATAATTTTGTAGAAATGTTCCTTGGATGACCCACTTTCAGATTCCTTCAAGCCATGTTGATTTGTCAAAAAACATGGCCGCCAGTAGGCAGGGCTATTTTGCATTATATGGATATAGTGAAAACTTAAAAAATCTTCTCCTCCAAAAGTATCTGGCCGATTTTCAAATAATTTTGTAGAAATGTTCCTAGGGTGACCCTCTATCAGATTCCTTCAAGCCAAATTGATTGGTCGGAAACTGGCTGCCAGGGGGCATGGCTTATATAGCTAAAGTGAAAAAAAAATAAAAATCAGGTGAGCGATTCAAGGGCCATCATGGCCCTCTTGTTCCAATTCTTATTGTTCAAGCATATTATGTTTCAAATTCATGAAGTGAGAAATAAAGACAGAAATAAAAGGTTGATATTAACATTTGTAAATGATGCTAGTGTATGTTTTTTATGTAAGTACAAATAAAAACATATTCCAAAGTCCAATAATTTTAATAAAACATGATCTGTAAATATCCAACACAATTCGACCGTTCTGAAGTATAATCTTTTATACCATCCTATTCTGCCCCGACAGGTGAATTGACGTATTGTTTTAGGTACAGCCTCTGCTGCTTCGCTTCCAAATAGTCTAAGTTGCCACCCCTGGCGTTTTGCACATCATCCATGTTAACACCCTCTCTCCAGGCTCCGGGGATGAGGTTGTGGTTAACATCCTCTTGATCCATGAGAGGGTTCTCTTTACCAGGATATCTGACCCTCAGGATGTTGTGAAGGCACACACAGGCGAGGACTATGGCATGTACTGTATCAGAGTCCTGAAACATGACGGAGAAAAAACACCGGAATCTGTTTTCAAGGATACTAAATGCATTTTCCACAACTCGTCTGGCCCTCGAGAGGCGGTAGTTGAAGATCCTCTCGTCATTGGCAAGACCCCGTCTGGAGTAGGGCTTCATGAGGCAGGTGTTCATGCCAAATGCATCGTCTGCAATGATATAGTAAGACATCGGTCTGTCATCACCGGGAAGGGGGCGGGGAGCGGGGGCTGCTGGTGGTATGCCGATTACACTGGTTCCAAATCTGAGCGTCGGAGCAAACACCTTGTGCACCAATATTCACCCACCGGAACTTGTAATCGGCGTCGACTAGGGCCGTCATAATTATTAAGTGATATCCTTTATAGTTGTAGTATAGGGAGCCACCGTTCTAAGGACACCGTATGTCAACATGTTTGCCATCTAGAGCACCGAGAGCATGTGGGAACTGCCATTTTGCAGAAAACTGGTCGGCTATGGCCTGCCACTATTCAGGCTCAGTAGGAGTGTCGATAACATCCCCAGCATATGTTGCAATTATGGTCTCGCATACGTCCTGAACAATACCAGAGATGGTAGTGTGCGCCACCCTGAAGCTATACATCAAGGCCCGGTAGCTGTCCCCCCGTAGTCAGGTATCGCAGGGTGACTGCTAGCCTCACTCAAGGTTCGATGGACTGTCTATACCAGGTAATATTCTTCATAATCATGCGACCCACTACTTGTAACAGTTCTTGGAACATCTGTAGGTATATTCTCAAAAAGTTCGTGAAGGCAGCTGCATTTTCTACACTCAGTTCAGCCATGAGTGCTTCATACTGGCCGTGGATGGGTCGTCGGAGGAGCCAGTCCTTGGTCCACCATCTCTTCTGTCTCCGGTCACCTCTCAGTCTGTCCTGAAGCAGCTCCACCATGGCCCTGGCATTTTGTGCCATATCAATGTCCATTTCCAACCAGTTAAGTGCCAGCCTCAGTTGTTGCTTGTTCATGTTGGTTGTTGTTAGACGTAGACATCTTGGATGAAACAGATATGGAGTAGGGCCCTATAAACTGGAAGTATTTATACAGAAGTCTGGTGACAGAACGGGGGTGACACCTAGATGATATAATCCGTAATAAACTGTAGTTGACCGTAGTAAGCCGTATTATACCGTGATGTCACGTAGTAACCCGTAGGAATCCTTGAGAAACCTTGGTAATCCCTACCTATCCCTAATTGAACGTAGTGCGATCGTGCTGATCCGTGACAAATCCGTAACAAACCGTATTGTATCCTTGGCTAATCCGTGGTGTAACCGTACACGTACGTAGTTCACCGTAACTAACCGAACCGATCCTTGGCGACTTGAGTCCGGGGATGTATACTACGAATAAGTACGGTTTATTACGGACTACCACGGATAAGTACGTTCTAATACGGATCAGTAAGGATGTACTACGGTTGTCTGATCCGTGTGGAATTTTTGAACATGTTCAAAAATTGTCACGGATATACAAGTACTACTACGATTGACCCAGGATACAATACGGACAGCTACGGACCACTACAGATTGCCACGAATGATGCCGGATCGTATCCGTGGCTAATCCGGCGTCCGATCCGTGAATGTGTGACCGGGGCATTACAACAAAAATTGTCTGACCGGCGCTCCAATCCGAATTGCCTCCCTTTGACCAGTATGCTAAATTTCCAATGCAAGGGAAGTAAATGCTATACAACTAAATCATTTAATCACATTGCAGTAGTTTCCCTTGTTATAAACACGCCTCTCGCGCTCACAGGAAAAATACGGCATAAAGTCTGTAGATTATATTCGTCACAGAATATGTCGATGTTTGAATTTTACAGGGAAGTTGTATTAAGGTATGATACATATCTAGTACGAATTTGGTTTCCGTCGAACTATTGAAAGCTGATTAAATGATTAGAAAAATGTGTGCAGCAGCAAAACACTGCTTGATTACATGTAACTCGGAGTTATCGACCGTATTTTAGTCGTACTTCAGCAGACAGACCCGGGTTTCCCGGAACTATTGAAGTTTGAGCATGTCACGAACGTGTTGGTTCTGCAATCTAACATGGTCTTGTTTATAATTACAAAGACTTCTCAACCGTCGGAAAGTATTAACCACATATCAATCACATACAAAACATCTGCAGTTGACGACTTTAAAATAATCTGGAGAAACATATGGAAACTCTTTATATTAAAGATTAGTATTAGAAAGGAGTTGAAAACATTGTGTCAAATCAAAGACCTAATAACACACGTGTTATTAGGTCTTTGGTCAAATGGATTAGAATGCTTATTATGAGCCATTTCTTCTTTTGCTATAATGTGTTTAAACGAAGTCTGCCGCAGAGGCGTCAGAAAGCGTCTGTATGAAGGAAAGTTCTAATGGTCGAGCCAGAGATCGAACGTATTTATCAACCTAGATCGACGATCATGACTCAATTCAATACCGTGTACACTCAACCCAGACGCCGTGTTGGATATCATTTTAATCTTTCCTTCTTACAGACGCTTTCTGACGCCACTTGAGCAGACGACTTTTGAAAGCACTGTGACAAAAGGAGAAATTGCTCAAAACTAGCAATTTCTCCTTTTGCAACAGGGTTTTGAACTTTATTCAATTATTATGCTATTATTTAAAGACATTATCCACATTTTTGAAATAAAGTTTTCAAAGTCGTCTGCTGCAGATTTGCTGTATGTATATACACAAGAAAGGTATTTTGAGCCAGTGTCTGATAAAAAAGATTCCAGGTATGGATTTCTGAACAGTGTAGGTTTAGATACTCGTGTCATCTTATCAGATTCTCATCTGTGAACAGTGTATGTCTTTATTAGACTATGTTGATGCACAGGCTGATCTGGATCTATAAAGTTCACAAAATAAATATTAATTTGCATTGGATCTTTTATTCAGTTGATCATAGCGATGGGGCGCCGGCCTCGTAACCCAGAGGTTATCAACGAATGAAACAAACATTTGAAATCGAATTTTCTTGTAGTACGACTAGTTGGAACGCAACATCTATAGTCACTTTTTCAACGCAATAAAATTGATCGCCGAATTTGAAAACGTGCCGAATTCCATAGTACGTTAATACTGATAAAAACAATATTTATTATACATAGACTATATAATATATAATAGAGTATACATTTTTGTTTGTGTTAAATAACGTGCCAGGCCACTATTCCGAATTCAGGGTTAGCAAATTGATTCAACAACTGTTTAGTTACATCAATGGACTTTTACCACACCAGAAACCACACACGATTTTAACCCTTTCCCATGTACAGACGCTTTCCGACACTTTTGCACCAGGCGACCGTTGAAAGCATTGTGGCAAAAGTGAGAAATTGCTCATAATGAGCCACAATGTTTTAACTGCATTAAAAATTTAATTTTCATTAGTAGAGATTTTGCATATTTTTTTGCAAAATCATCTTTCAAAGATCTGTTGCACGCGGGTAAAAATTACGGTAGATACATGTACCTTAAAAATAACATTGTTTCGTTGTCATTAACTTATGATCCCCGTGGGTAAATGTTACGGTAAATACATGTACCTTAAAAATAACATTGTTTCGATGTCATTAACTTATGATCTACGTGGGTAAAGGTTACGGTAAATACATGTACCTTAACTATAACATTGTTTCGATGTCATTAACTTATGATCCCCGTGGGTAAAGGTTACGCTAGATACATGTACCTTTAAAATAACATTGTTTCGATGTCATTAACTTATGATCCACGTCGGTAAAGGTTACGGTAGATACACGTACCTTAAAAATAACATTGTTTCGTTGTCATTAACTTATGATCCACGTGGGTAAAGGTTACGGTAGAGACACGTACCTTAAAAATAACATTGTTTCGTTGTCATTAACTTATGATCCACGTGGGTAAAGGTAACGCTAGATACATGTACCTTTAAAATAACATTGTTTCGATGTCATTAACTTATGATCCCCGTGGGTAAAGGTTACGGTTGACTTAACTATAACATTGTTTCAATGTCATTAACTTATGATTCACGTGGGTAAAGGTTACGGTAGATGCATGTACCTTTAAAATAACATTGTTTCGATGTCATTAACTTATGATCCCCGTGGTTAAAGGTTACGGTAGATACATGTACCTTAACAATAACATTGTTTCAATGTCATTAACTTATGATCCCCGTGGGTAAAGGGTTACGGTAGATACATGTACCTTAACAATAACATTGTTTCGATGTCATTAACTTATTATTCACGTGGGTAAAGGGTTACGGTAGATACATGTAACTTAACAATAACATTGTTTCGATGTCAATAAATTATGATCCACGTGGGTAAAGGTTACTGTAGAGACACGTACCTTAAAACTAACATTGTTTCGTTGTCAATAACTTATGATCCACGTGGGTAAAGGTTACGGTAGATACACGTACCTTTAAAATAACATTGTTTCGATGTCATTAACTTATGATCCACGTGGGTAAAGGTTACGGTAGAGACACGTACCTTAAAAATAACATTGGTTCGTTGTCATTAACTTATGATCCACGTGGGTAAAGGTTACGGTATATACATGTACCTTTAAAATAACATTGTTTCGATGTCATTAACTTATTATCCCCGTGGGTAAAGGTTACGGTAGATACATGTACCTTTAAAATAACATTGTTTCGATGTCAATAACTTATGATCCTGCAACAATGACAAGTTGTGAATGATTTTCTCGTTTTATTTCTATTCGAATAAAAGCATCGCTAAAATGTTAGGACTATAGTCGTCTTTGAACAGAAACAACTCCATAATAAATGTTTCGATGTCATTAACTTATGATCCTGCAACAATGACAAGTTGTGAATGATTTTCTCGTTTTATTTCTATTCGAATAAAAGCATCGCTAAAATGTTAGGACTATAGTCGTCTTTGAACAGAAACAACTCCATAATAAATGTTTCGATGTCATTAACTTATGATCCTGCAACAATGACAAGTTGTGAATGATTTTCTCGTTTTATTTCTATTCGAATAAAAGCATCGCTAAAATGTTAGGACTATAGTCGTCTTTGAACAGAAACAACTCCATAATAAATGTTTCGATGTCATTAACTTATGATCCTGCAACAATGACAAGTTGTGAATGATTTTCTCGTTTTATTTCTATTCGAATAAAAGCATCGCTAAAATGTTAGGACTATAGTCGTCTTTGGACAGAAACAACTCCATAATAAATGTTTCGATGTCATTAACTTATGATCCTGCAACAATGACAAGTTGTGAATGATTTTCTCGTTTTATTTCTATTCGAATAAAAGCATCGCTAAAATGTTAGGACTATAGTCGTCTTTGAACAGAAACAACTCCATAATAAATGTTTCGATGTCATTAACTTATGATCCTGCAACAATGACAAGTTGGGAATGATTTTTTCGTTTTATTTCTATTCGAATATTAGTTATTTCTATTCGAATGAAAAGCATCGCTAAAAGATAGGACTATAGTCGTCTTTGAACAGAAACAACTCCATAATAAATGTTTCGATGGTCAATAACTTATGATCCTCCTACAATGACAAGTTGTGAATGATTTTCTCGTTTTATTTTCTATTCGAAATAAAAGCATCGCTAAAATGTTAGGGACTATAGTCGTCTTTGAACAGAAACAACTCCATAATAAATGTTTTCGATGTCATTAACTTATGATCCTGCAACAATGACAAGTTGTGAATGATTTCTCGTTTTATTTCTATTCGAATAAAAGCATCGCTAAAATGTTAGGACTATAGTCGTCTTTGAACAGAAACAACTCCATAATAAATGTTTCGATGTCCATTAACTTATGATCCTGCAACAATGACAAGTTGTGAATGATTTTCTCGTTTTATTACTATTCGAATAAAAGCATCGCTAACATGTTAGGACTATAGTCGTCTTTGAACAGAAACAACTCCATAATAAATGAGCCGTCCCGCGAGAAAACCAACATTATGGCCTTTGCGTAATGTATCGACCCAAATCAGCCTGCGCAGTCCTCGCAGGCCAATCCCGGCCGACACATTCCGTTTCAGGGGGACAGATGTCTAGAGTAATGATATCCACAGGAGGCGAAAACTGTCTGTCCGGGTTAGCCTGCACGGCATGCTTAGGCTGATCCGGGTAGATGCTTTACGCAGAGTCCACAATGTGTTATCTTTCTCGCGGGACTGCTCATATATCTGACAGTTTTAGAGAGAGAGAGAGAGAGAGAGAGAGGAGAGAGGGAGAGAGGAGGAGAGAGAGAGAGAGAGAGAGAGAGAGAGAGAGAGAGAGAGAGAGAGAGAGAGAGAGAGAGAGAGGAGAGAGAGAGAGAGAGAGAGAGAGAGAGAGAGAGAGAGAGAGAGAGGAGAGAGAGATAGAGGAGAGAGAGAGAGATAAGAGAGAGAGAGAGACAGACAGACAGACAGACAGACAGACAGAGACAGAGAGACACAGACAGAGAGACACAGAGAGAGAGAGAGAGAGAGGGAGAGAGATAGAGAGACAGACAGACAGACAGACATGACAGACAGAGACATAGAGAGACAGAGAGAGAGATGAGAGAGAGAGAGAGAGAGAGAGAGAGAGAGAGACAGACAGACAGACAGACAGACAGACAGACAGACAGACAGACAGACAGCACAGACAGAGGACTGAGACAGAGACAGAGACAGAGACAGACAGACAGACAGACTGTAAATGTGGAAAGAAAGAAAACCCATCCTATAATTGAGAATAAAGCGTCATAGCATGTACAGCTGTACTCAGGCATGTGACAGTATGGAATGTCCCATCATTAAATTTAGCCATGAAATATTGACCATATACGATCAATGTAATATACCATCGATATTATGAAGTCAATTGACAGACATGTAAAATTTCTGTAAATTCTGGTAAAATACATAGTTTGATATCGTCACTAGATGAGTAGCAATAATTATATACCTTGATACCATATGTATAAAACAAGGCATCCATTGCTTTGCTTCTTATTCTTGTACAGAGATACAATGTATTAAGCAGTGTAAGCTTCATTATTGTAAAAATTACCCACATTTACTGCAGAGTTTATTAGCATTATAACTGCCCAGAGCAGAAATAATTTTAATGATTTTTCTGCAGTGTCGTTTATATTTGTATTTGCATTTACTTATATGCCAAAATATGCTTTCACAGAAAGCTGGATGAATTTTAGCAAATAAGTAAAGGTCCGGATCGCTGATAACTCTATATAACCAGTGCTCAGTGAAAAATGCATTAAACCAGTCTGGTTTTATGTCTTTTCCATTTCAGACGTTTTGGGTATATACCATCGTTGTAATAAGTAAACAAATTAATTAGTAAGCCCATATTTTTTAAGTATGAAGAAAATATCTGAAAAATATCCAGCCTGGGTACAGTTTGACAAACAGAAACTACACAGCCGTTTTATAAAAAATACCTTAATAATGTTATTAGGATTCAGAATGCAGAGTTGACTGAACAAGTTTAACTTACGTTTATCAATAATGCATTCCATATTTAATATTTGTAACATGCCTAAGACAATATCAGTTCTTGCAAATTTGTCTATGCCTTGAGGAATCCGTTGTGGTCGAGTGGTTAGCGTCGGGGATTTCGAAACCGGCTGTCCCGTGTTCGATCCCCAGTCGCGGCACTACGGTCATGGTGGAGTGCCCTTGGGCAAGGCACATTTTCTAGCCTAGTACTGGTTTGTTTACCCAAGGATCATGAATAATTAAATTTAATTGCGCGCTAAATGACCTTAGCTGTCGATGCGCCATAAAACAATATACATTTATTTATTTATTTGTCTATGCCTTGAATTCTTTTTAAGCAAACTCGATGACATCTCTCTAGCTGTAGCAATTCTGATGATTTTAAGGAAAATAGTATTTCACAACCAAAAAGTCCCCCAGAAAGAAGTATGGTGTCATACAGCTTTTTACATTTAAAGGGGTGAAACCCTTTTTCATTCAGACCAATTCTAAACAGAGACAATGATCCTCTAATCTTTGAACAAATATCTTTAACAATTTCGGCACAATACGTCATACATTTTCCATATAAGTTTTGGTGTTTCTTTGCATACATAACTGATAGAGAGAAGCCAAACTAGTGTATTTCTTTAATGTCAGTTCAACCACAGTGTTTGACGCTGGTAGAAGGTTACATGCCCAAATTAATTTAACTGTGTTCACCGTAAACTAACATTCATTGACAATAATGCTTATTCAGAACTTATTCAGTACCTTTGCCATACCGGACAATATGGATATTGTCCGAGTATTTCCTTCTATTAACATGGGTACCAGTAAAGCAAAGCGCGATCATATTTAATTATGAGACCGAAACAAGTCATAGAATTTTCATCAGGGAATTAAACAGTTGTGTGTTTAGTTTGATAATTGTGTGTCATTTTCTTTTAAAGGTGCTGAATTCCAGATAGAGATCATCATTTTGAAATGTCGAAACTTCTGCAAATATTGCTAAAAGTGACAAACAAAGTAAGTCATAAGTAGTTCAAAACTATTTTACCTGTAAATGTTGAAATATTGTCAATTGAAAGTCATGAAAATATTCAATAGTTGGCTTACTGGGTAAATCTACCCAGTTAAAATGAATCATAAATGATCAATATTTAGATGTTTATGGTACTGGAAAGTGAAATTATTACTCTAATTTCATCCCAGAATTATGATTCGAATATTTCAGGACAACTTTTGAAAAGTTTTAAATTTTTGACTATAATACCTATTTTCTGGAGTTCAGCACGTTGAATATATACGATGTCAATAACTAACTTGATGCCCTCGAAAGAATTGAAGTGTATGCTCCCTCTGCCTGTCTGTATGCCTGTGGCTTTTAACATACATCAATAAAAGCGTTTTCATTTTACTTTATTTTTCACGAACCCAAGACTGCCGTACTCTTGCGGATCAAAGGACAATTTTCCGAGATAAATATCCCTAGTTTGGTTAAAATGCCATTCATCTAAACAATCGTGGGCCATCGGCTCGTAGTCATAAAAAATCTTATTTACAAAAAGTTCTTTTCGTCTTGCTAAAAATGGCAAGTCACCTACACTGACGATGCAAATGTCACGTACACGCTTGCCATGGCACGTGTAGTTATATACCTCGTCTCCCCAATTTTTGTATCTTGCTAGGAATGGTTTCTCGAGAGTTGAGTCAGCACTGAACGTTTCTGGTTCACCTTAAATAAATAATTACATAAATGAATAAATAATAACAATTTAAAAGCTACTATTACCACCATAACTATTACAAACTATATTATAACTCTACGTACTCTACTACTTTTGTACTTCTACAAACTATATTATAACTCTACTCTTCTACTTGTGTACTACTACAACTACAACAAATACAGCTTCTACTGCTTCTTATACTATTACCATAACTAATACTACTATCGTTACTAATAATTGTATCACTATTTATACGACTATCATTACATATACAACTACAATTACTTATACTATCATCACTAAACGTAAACATATCATAACTTATACTGCTATCACTACTTATTCGACTATCATTACAACACTTAATCTGCTATTACTTCCAGTCTATTTCTGCCTGCTTCTGTGGAGAACACTTATATTGTTTCTATTCCTATCTTTATTATATATAGCTATACTACAAACTACTAAATAAATGGAAACTGCATTATACTATATATTCGACTATTTTTTGTTTGTACAACATTGAAAGCTATACACTTATAAACGTATCGTCTTGGTTATCGCTCTTTTTCTTATGCAGACTGACTTGTATTCATCTCAAATGTATCACGTGCAATATCAACTCGATTATATAGCATGTGTTACCATGCACAGATAATCGCTAATAGTTATATCGATACACTTCATTGACATTAATCACCTGCAGTATCAACTCGGTTGTAAAGCATTTGTTTTTTATATGCACAAATAATCGTTGATAGTTGTTTCGATTCACTCCAGTGAGGTTAAACGTTGTGTGTGTTCAACTAGAAGTGCTGGAACTATTGGTTAGATGGCGATGATCCTTTTGATACTTTGACACAGGATAGAACAATCTCAAAATACTTGCAAATCCCTTTGACATCAGCATGCAACTTTTATTGGTATGACATACATCATTCATAATGTCTGCATACTTGCGACAGGAATTGTGAAACGGGCAGTTGTCCTTCCTTTATTAAAGTCAAGTTTCAACAATTAATAATCTAGATAGATGTTGTCAACAAACTTGTATCGCTCGCTGTCAACAATGTTCAAGCTGTTCAGCCAAACATGGCCAATAACCTCACCTGCCTAACAGGTGGAGCCAATCTGCAGATACTGCTTACATGTTCTATTTTTATTTATCATTATTTTCCATACGTCATAACAGACGAATTTCAAATATTTAGTGGTCATGCAAGAAACACGAATTGAACATTATCATCGTCTAGACAATCATTTTTTTAAACCAACATTCATGGCCATAGTATACTGTATGAATTTGGTTTACAAATAATTACGTTTTTTCGTAGAAAGGTAGCACCTATAAATATGAATTAGCAAGTGCTGCATTTCTGAATGTAGTAAATATATGAAAGAATGCGGTGAATGAGCTCGGCGACATCCGTATGCCATCGGGTTTCGTGCTCAGTATATAGGCTCGTCCTATCTCGTAAATGATCTGTACTGTTTAAGAACTTGTCGGTCAATTCATGGGCATGCCCACGAACAATATTGATTTCTAACGACTTCATACGGAAATCGACGAGCCTATTCGGGATGTTCTACCAGCAATTCTAGAATGATTTAAACGTTTATATAGCGATTGCATTTAAACAAGCATAGTTTCTGAGAAACAGCGCAGAAACGATTTATTTACAAAGTAACATTAAATTGTATTTTATAGAATTTTGAGCCACACTCAGATTCAATCCTTTAATAAATTGTGTAAAACTGAAATACAATTTGTAAATAACATAGAACTTTATTCAATTGTGTCCAGATTTTGGGTACTTTTTTATTTTTAAATATTTTCATGAAAAGTATGTTGAAAGATTAATCGATATGAGCCCATATCGTTTTTAGAGTTGCTTTATGTCTTTGTATTGAAAATCAGCCCATACAAAGATTGACTTCGTGGAATCACCTAATTTGGGTACACTTATATGTACTGCTTAACTGTCGAACAGCAAATCTAACACACGCCAGACATTTTGAATCAAAATACAAATGAACAGATGAATTAAGTGGCTTTACTACATCACAAATGAGTAACATATTTAAGCGGCAACTTCTGATGACCCATAGCATAACAGATATTTAAGAAAAAGAAAACGCAATTACATTAAGTGATGTTCCTCAACTTTTGATAACCCATAGCATAACATATAATTTAGAACAAGAAAACGCAATTACTTTATATTATGGTCATCAACTTTGGATACATCTTGAAAATGCAAAATGCACAAATATTCACTAAATGTTGTTGGTAGATTTTTAAACAGAATGTGTACTACATGTGCTTTCTACTTTCTATATTGTAACACACCTTACTGTTATTTTACCCAAACAATTAAAAATACAAAATTCGTTAAACAAATACATGCAAAACGAAGCTTGAACTTTTTTATTTATTAAAGGCAACTTTTAAAAAACAACAACACAACCATAATATGTAATTAAGTTACTCAACTTGATTGCAAGAGATTATTTATTGTTGATGTTTGTTAATACTTATAAAACATAAATGGCAAATGTCCTTGTTACATATTAGAGGATGTTTGTATAGTTATGCGACATCTTGACAACGAAAATGCTTATATCTTGAATACATATAAAAACGAATGACTATAAACATGGTAGCAATTGTGGGAGACAGTGAACATTTTCCTAATCATGACATTTCTCAAATGGACAATTCCGAAATTAATAAAACAAAACCCAGATTTAAAAGGCTTTAAAGATGATATTAAACTGTTCTAAAGGATACCAACTAATAAGCACTGTTTGACAATTACTTGTTGGAAAAACTGCTCATCTAAAGTACCTTTGTAGGAACCAGGCGCCCCTAACTGCGGATTATGTTGAAGACTGCTAAAAAACACTTCGTCTGGAACAATCACATTTCTGCTCCATTCGTAAAGGTCTTTTGCTCTTTGGTCAAGTAGGGCAAATTCAACGAACCCACGACTCGCGACAATGTGTACAGAACCTTTAACAGCTGTTATATTATGTGGCGGCGTGTTAGCCTTTGGCAATACCCATGGGTTAAATCTGTAAGAAGAATTGTGATTCCATTATTAAGAAGGTCTCAAAAAAATATGTGTTTTTTCAAACCTATGTCCGTGGTACTCTAAATAATACTTTACCGATACGCGTCTTTGAAAACTCATCAAGAACGATACTGCAAGATCACGGATTGCATTTGGACATGGTACCGATCATGAAATCCTAACAAAAACACTTGATAATTGCACTTTAATATTTTCGAAAATTTTAATGATATAGCAGTTAAACGCACAGTATACAAAGAATGTGTGTCTATCGATATACTAATATTTCCCTTGATTGTGGTCACCTGCTATTTAGGTGGTTCCTATATAGCACAAAAACTGGTTTTCAATCAATTTCAGCTATTGTTTCTTGCAAGTTATACAATAACAATGATAAATATAAAGATATCAAAGCAGAACAAGACTTGTGTAATCTACATTTTTGGTTAACAAAAACAAAAACAGAAATGGTGTAATATTGCCTTACCTTGTTTGAAATAATGTATAATTTAAAAAAGAACGCACTTATAAAAATATATATATATATATATATATATATATATATAATTTATACTGTGCTTGGAGATTGTTTTACGGTAAAACTCTTGAATACAAATAATCGAAAGTACGAATTTTAGGAATCCGTCTAGCATCGTTTAGTATAACAATCATGATCTAACGATTTCTTTGACTTTGATAGCAATTATAAATGCTTATTATTAACGGAAAAAAACATTGCGAGTGCTGTTTTGATTAAATTTTGATCAAGTCTCTGTGTAGAAGTGATATGACAGTTCTAGAAACCGGACACAAAGTATACATGCTTATGTATTACGACAATAGATTGCTCAGTGTTCTTTTCTATAATTCAATTCAGATTATGCTCAATTTAATGGACAAGAAGAAGTTGTTGCAAGGCATCAAAGTCACCAGAAAGTCAGACTGCATTAATGCATTGCACTTAAATTATTGAAGTTGACGAAACAGTAAACAACTGCGATTCATATTATCACAATTCAGGAATGGGGTCAAGTAAACATTGATCATAAACTGCATTTCTTTTTTCGTCGAGGTGAACATCCTTCATTGAAATAGAATGGAAGCATTTCATTGTTTATGACCAATCGCCAGTCTTAGCTAGGTAGACCACACATACAGCCAGTTATTGATAATACACAGTAATACAATTAAGTTGACTTGTTGCAATTAATTAGTCTCAATAAATTAATAGTGCTTTTACTAAGGACTAATTCCAGGACATGTTAATTTCCACATACAGATTTTAGGTGGTTGTTTTTTTTTGTCAGAAAATTGGAAGTTTGATACTTTCGTTGTTTCTCAATTTGTTCATTTCTTCATTCATTTCGAGCAAAATAAACATCTTAAATCACCTAAGATTAATAAACCATTTTATATCATAAATGACGTCGCCGGGAGTGAAATAAAGCCATTGAATAAATTGCGTTCAATGCTCGTTTTTATCAATTTTAGAAAACTCGTTTAATAAAATGTCGTATTGAATGACCACTCATGTAATATCCTCTGTTTATAATCAGGGTTTAAAGCCATGGTCACATTTACGGTCATGCACGTAGTTGACCGTAGTTCATTGCAAACGTAGTCTGCCGTAGTGTTACTACGGTCAACTAGGTTAAAGTACGTTCGAAGTAGGTTCAAAATTGGCAAAAACAGGAAATATAGAAAGTCTAAGTAGGTTTTCTACGTGTAAGTACGGTCAACTACATTCAACTACGAGCAAAGTGGCTAGGGTTAACTTCGAGTAACTACGTATAAACTTCGTCCTAAGTACGCGCAACTACGATAAATTAGTGTCAACTGCGTTAAGCTACGGTAAAACGGTGTGGCTGCGCCTGCGCAGTACGGGTAAGCTACAGTCATTGTGCTTTTGGAAGTTGACGAGCCAACATTGCTGATCGCTTATTCTGCCATGCCGCCTAGGAAGAAACGATGTTCTTCCAAAACTGCTGCAAACACATGTACAGTGGGTGCTGTAGGTATTAATAATGAGGAGCCAGAGAGAATGGAAGAACCTCAGGAGACTCAGGGGACTGATGCCCAGGAGACACGAGGTACTCATGACGACCCTCCTACTGGGACTTCCAAGGAGAAGAGGCCTCCACCCAGGCTGCACTTGGATCAAGAAGAAGTAGTTTTTAACTATATGATAGGCACTACAAACATAAGCAAATCAACAAGGTGTAAATAAATGAACACAATACTAATACTCAGAATTCACTGTGTTAACAATAAACCTTAAAAAGGACCGTTTACAGAGTTTACAGAGAGTACTTAATGATGACACTTAACAGGACCGTTTCCCTCATGCCGATCAGCCTAGAACTGACGGAGACACTGGTTCTGCCATGGAACCGAGCCAGCTGGTGACGTCAGGTAGTGCTTGAGGTACAGCCTCTGCAGCTTTGCTTCCCTGCTGTCGTGGTCCCCACTCTGTGGTTGAGTGAGATCCATCATGTTGGCATTGGCACGCCGACGTTGTGCTGAGCATCCTCTTGGTCCAGAAGAAGCTGGTCTGCAGCAGGGTTTCTCACCCTCAAGTAGTTGTGCAGGGCGACACACGATCTCACAACGAGGGTTGCAGTATCCACATGGACCTGGAGGGTGGAGAGGAGACAGCGGAAGCGGATTGCAAGTATGCCAAAAGCATTCTCCACCGCACGACGTGCTCTGGACAGCCGGTTGTTAAAGACCTGCTGGCCATCGTCTAAACTGCGTCGAGGAAATGGTTTCATCAGCCAGGTCCTCATGGCAAATGCATCATCCCCTATGATGTAGTAGGGGGTGATAACATCATCCCCTAGAAGCGGGTCTGCATCTGGAACACCAAGGACACCATCCTGCAGTGCTTGGCGAAAGTCACAATGGTTCCAGATCTGGCCATCCGAACTAGAACCGACGTCTCCAATGTGTGTCCACAGGAAGCGGTACTGTGCATCCACCAAGGCCATGAGTACAATGGAGTCAATTCCCTTATAGTTGTGGTAGATATAACCTGAGTGGGGTGGCTTCCCATCAAGAGCACCAAGGGTGTGTGGGAACTGCCACTTCTGCGGAAAGGTCCGAACCACCTGCTGCCATTCTTCAGGTTATGTGGGAAGCTTGACATCAATCAGAGCCTGACACACATCAACAATGAGGCCTGACATGGTGTTGTGGGCTACCCTGAAGCCGAACCGGAGGTCTCGGTGGTAGTTTCCAGTGGCCAGATACCTGAGAGTGAACGCCAGCTTTAGCGCAGGAGAGATGGGACACCTGAAAATGGTGGTCTGCTTGGTGATCCTTCCCTCAATCCTGGCCAGGATATCATAGAATGTGGCCACATCTACACGCAGAAATTGCTGGAAGGCCTGGGGGTCCTGCCCTTGAAGATCTGCCATCAGAGCATCATACTGACCGTGGACGGGTCTACGCAGCAGCCAGTCCCTGGTCCACTATCTCCTTTGTCTTCTATTCTCCCTCCTTTCCTGTTCCTCTAGGTCCTCCAAATCCACAAGATCTCTTGCCAGACCTACAAGTTCCATGTTTATCTGACACAAGAACTTCGCAATCGTGACTCTGTCACCCATTGTTTACGTATGCAGTTAAAAATGTAATCCTAAAAAACAAGATGTGTGCAATCCCAGAAATGTACGCGACAGACTCCTAAACAACATTTCTTATTACAATGTAGTTGACCCTAGTTATCCGTACTATGAACATACTTCAAACGTATTTCAATCCTAGTAGGTCCCTAGTTGACCTTAGTGTTAACCGTAGTGTTTATGTGTTTTGGCAGGTACTATGGTCAACTACGGTACACACTACGGTTAAGTAGGGTCAATTACGGTTAACTAAGGTCAACTACGTTCAAACTACGGTCACAGTAGGGTCACAACATCGTACTTAACCGTAACCAATTTTTGAACATGTTGAACAATTATGTGCTTACTACGGGCAAATCATAAGTTCAAACTACGTTCATTACTACGTTGAACTACGGTTATCTACGTGTAACTACGTTCAACTACGTTTAATACGTTCAATTACGACCAACTACGGTCATTCCCCACTACGGTCAACTACGTAAGATGTGACCACGGCTTAAGCATCTTTGCAAGTTGTCCCACTCGTGTCGTTTTCATCGTATCGTTACACTATAAACATATTTGGAAAAGAAATTAAACAAAGTGTACTGCAGGTTTTCCATACAGAAATACATTGACAAATGCAAAAGAAATATTTTCTTTCAACCAAATAAAATAGTTTATGTTTAAAATAATAATTAATTTTAGTTGTTGTGGTGAATCAAAAGTCTTGTTAAGGTAGTACACCCCTAATGAAACTTCAATTTTAATGCTTTAGCCTATGTTGTTAAGCACAGGACTACAAATCTGTTTAGGGTTTCAAGGTAAGTGGTTCGAATCCATCCAGAAGCACAACTATTTTGTTTTGTTTCTTTCTTCTTTGTTTTCATTAGCTAACATTTTTTACAGAAGTTTATATTGAATTTTCATTAAAAAGTAATTAAATACATTTCTACACATAAATATTAGCTTCTTTGAAGATTATATTACTTGCAGTCATGGCTGAATTAGGTGGTTGGGAATTTCAAACTCTATTTTTTTTTTTTTAAATGAGACTGTAAAACATTTTGATTTTTTGGCATAATGTTCCCAAAAGGTTAAAGTTAATTATTAATAAAGAACAGGTCATGAATATTTCTTGAACTTGTTGATTTTGCTTTTAAACGTCGATGTTCCAATTTTACGCAGTCTAAACAGTATGTTAAAATTGTAATACCATATGGCTATTTCAGTACAGTTTGATTATATTTGTTGGTGATGTGATCAATAATGTATTATTTCTGAAAGCAAATATATTTCTTGTTACTTTGATACCAAATTATTACCAAAACTAAATGAATAAAGGGTTTTTCTTGTCTCTCGGGTGATGTCGTTTTTACCGAAAATTTTGAAATGGGGGTAGGGTAATTAAAATTAAAATAAAATTGTTATTTGACGGTAAATTGCTTTTAAATTTTGTTTTTGAATCCAGGAAATGATATACATTAAGAAATTACCAAGCTGATCATAGTTTGAAATGATGCCCATTAGGATCTTACTACCTTAAGTATATTAAATAAACTTATTTCTTTTTAAAATGATTAGCCAATCAGAGAGCCGGCTGATAACACACATCATTGTTTTGGTTCTATATGTATCGACTACATGTTGATTGATTGATCGATTGATTGGGTTTAACGCCGTTTTCAACAATTTTGTAATGTGGAGTTCCCTTTAAAAAGTGATATCGACGTATGCTGATTCTGCTGCAAGAAAAAAAAATGAAATACGAGCTTAATCAAAGACAAACTTAAAACTTTGAAAACACGAGTTTCTTTTCAAATGTATAACAACTAGATGTTTTTAAACAATCGCAACCGTAATGAACATTTTAGCAACATTTACTTTTAGTTTATCCTAATAAAAACTTGACCTCTCATGTGAAACTGAGCTGATTTCTTTTTTCAATATTGAACATATAATGAGAAATATCAAACAGAATAACAAACTCATTTTGTTTCTCCCTTTCTCAGAGTGATTTCAAACATAATGGCTTTCATAGTTCTTTTAAAACTCATTATGTTGGTAACAAATAAATATCTTGAATAAATCGCGCGGAAAAATTGCAGCTCAAATCTCCCGCTTAGCTGTTGGAAAAAAAATGGTTAGCATAAGCATGGCTTTATATGTGATACATAGTAACAGCTGTCTCATAACAGCAGAAAGTTTCTTTCAAAAAGGGTTTCCTAAAACATAGTAGAACATTGCTTTTGATTTGTTTAAATTCTAAAATTGGTTAAAGGTGTAGGTGACAGAGGTGTAAAACAGCTTTTGTACGACTATGAGGAAATTGTGGAACAAACAAGATGGACAAACAAAAACTTTACACATTTAACACAGGAAAATGAACAGACCCGCCTTCACTGGGAATCGAACCCTGATATCCCACGTGCCAATCATGCATCAGTACCCTTAACCCTTTCCCTCATACAACAATTCTTCAGCAGACGACTTTGAACGTATTTTGTCAAAACATATAAAAATCTCCATAATTGAATGGATAACCTATGACAAAAAGTGGAAAACATTGTGGCAAAAGGAGAAATTGCACGTTTTGTGCAATTTCTTCTTTTGTCACTATGTTTTCAAAACGCCGTCTACTGCAGAGGCGTTAGAAAGCGTATATATGAGGGAAAGGGTTAAGCCACCCTGCTTCTTCCTCAAAAGCGCAAGTTTATGCATGTTCCTATGTATTCTTTTCAATACATATGGCAATATTCGAAAATCTTCCCTTCCACTAAAAGACTATCGAACTTGTAATTGTTTCCCCTTCCTGTTGATAAACCGCATATATATGAGCCGTTTAAAACCAACAGTGTCGACTCTGTATAAAGTATCGACCCGGATCAGCCTAACATGCCGTGCAGGCTTACCCGTACAGACACTTTTTGCCTCCTGTGGATTTTCTGCCTCAGGAATCATTTCTCTATACCTCTATATTCCAGAGACGGAATATGTCGGCCCGGATTAGGCTGATCTGGGTCGATGCATTACGCAGAGGCCATAAGGTTGATTTTTATCGTCAGACGGCTTATACGTCATGTGATTGATGATTTAAGCTTAACACTTCAACTTTTCAGTAACGAAAGGTTAACGTGTGTTACGTATATGGCTGGCCAGGGTCCAATTCCATCCACATTACATGGTGCTAAGTAATACTTAAATATTTAATTTCTTAACAAGAATTATTAGTCAGAAAAAAGTAACTGTTGATGTCTATTTAGTTATTTACTTAAATACAGTCCACTATTCATATTTTACAAAATATTAAGGAAGCGCAAAATAAGATTGGTGGAATTAGACCCAGGTCATTATTTGGTCATGAATTGGCGTACGTATAAACCTGTTAAATTCTGTAAACTAATTGCAATACTTGATATCACCCCAAGTCAAATTTCCAGCTTAATTGACAACAGCTTGAAGGATTTATTGTCGGTAATTCAAGCACTACCTTTAACGTGGCTGGTGTATTTATTTATACAAAAACATATTGACTTGAGACTCGACTGGAAACAACCCAGTCCATTGATTATAAAACATATTTGCCAGATACATTATATTTCATTAACATCGTAAATAATCTGAAAATATTCAAGACATCTCTCTGAATCCGAAACGGTGTTTAGTTCTGTAGCGATTGAAGTAATGCATTGTTGTTGTTGTAATAATAGTAATGACTGATTCCAGTCGAGCTTTCGATGAATCCCTTTGGAATTCTCTAACTATAGCTATCGGCTATGAATACATTTGAAAACCTTTTTACAAAAGGAAAAGTACTCGTTTAAGCAATGTCTCCTTTTGTCACGCGGCAAAGATCGTCTGCAAGTGAGAAAGTCGTTGGTAAAAACACAACTTTACACTCGGGGTTGACCTTTCGATGTTTTCATTCCTTTGCTATGTATTAATCTTTCACCCTTTTAATCGAGTTCATGATTATGTACTGTTTTTCCATAGCAACTAATTCATATAAGTTAGTAATTAATAATGTAGCGGCAATTTGCTTGCAATACAAGACAGCTGTTCCATTGAATCGGTTCCTGGGCGAAACAGCTGTCTTGTATTACATGTATTAATATATATAATATCGGAAAATATAATATTAGTAAAAAGTATCATTTAAACAGCCCTTTCATTGTATCAGTTTAACTTTTGTTCAGAAACCTGATATGAATTAATGGTATTGCGATGCAAAACATTTCTTTAATATCGGAAAATAGAATCATTATAAAGATATCATATTATTATCATAGACATTATATAAAAAGTATCATTATAAAGATATCATAATATTATCATAGTAATTATATAAAAAATAATAATAAAATATATTCCATATAATCTTGAACCCTTTGCCGTGCTAGGAACAGTGTTATGCCTCTCATACAGATCTTACCACGATTATCTTTCTACAACTATTTGATAATGTATTTCACTGTCGACATACATCTTTGTTTCAAAATTACGACAAGTATTGATTGTGACAAGTATAGACAATATATGAGTGGAAAAGAAAATTGTGGTGTCAATCAGACGTAAAAATGTCAACCATGTCATATCAAAATCGGAGAGGACTATGAATGCTTTTTTATACTGTCAAACATTTTTAAATACAAAATGTCTATATTTAACATGTTAACCGAAAGTATTGCTTTTGATAATATAGTCGTTATAAAATTACAGTTATAAGTACGGTTTACCAGTATCAACAATTTTAACCCTTTTCCTAAAAGCTAATTTAAGCTTCCATTTGGAAGCATTTGAGCCAAAACTAAATATTGAACCTTTGACATTTGACGGTAATACACGTGTTTTGTGAAAGTATGGAAAAGTTGTTGGGAGAACAGAGTTGCTTGTTAAGCCATTTCTATGTATCATTCGTGTCTTATAGACAATTTGATAAAAGTCTACAGATTAATATATAAATGTCTAATGCAATAATGTAATAATGTACAGAACAGTATGGCATCTCCACAACAAGAAGGCCATGATGGCCCTTAATCGACCACCTGAGTGATAATTTAGTAGCAAATGTGTAACTTCTAATATTCTAGAATTTATTATCAAGAGTGGGGATGAAAGGGTAAGGAGTTGACACTGTAAATGAAACAGCTTATCAGTAAAGGCATTAAATCTTTAAGCAATTTGAAAGAGGATTACCAAATGAACATTCCCGTAATTCGTGATTTATATCGGTGAAACTATTTAAGAGAAGATGTTGTTTGAAGCCAAAAGTAAATTTTACTCGTTTTATGATGCAGCCTGGCAGCTATTTATTTCAACCTAATCAATATGGCCTGACCAAACAATACAGAGTGTCACTAAGGGATCATTTCTGTGCTAAGCTATCTTGAAATTAGATAATACCTTTCCTAGTATGGAATCATAAAATTGTTTCATTTTTCTGATGCTACTTGGCTGCCATTTTTTTTTAACAAATTAGTAGGCCTTGGACAAATTGTGTTGAGGGTCACTCGAGGAATATCTTTATCTAATTATCTTGGAAGCGGACAAGCGAATTAAGAGGAGAATAATATTAAAGATTGGACATTTGACATCATTCCTGATGCCGCAATCAAAATAGTCTAATTAGGAATTACGTCTTATCTCCTTTGTACTGCAAGGAGCGTGTCGAGACCAGCGTCCAATACAGGCCAACAGCCTACTGAGATTGGTAAAACAAAATCCGTTTTTTATATTTTTGGGGAAAGACGTCCGTCCCTCCGGGACTCCGGGACAAAGATGCGATTCCGGGACAATCCTGGACATCCGGGATGATATCACATGTATGACCAAGACATAAGAGCTAACAAGTAATAAATAAGACGTTATACATAAGACGTTATTCCTAATGCAAAACTACTAAGACAAAATGGCCCTAATAGGCTTCCGTACTATATGGTTAGTTTTCCGCCAATTTCTCTAAAAACCTGATAACAACTAAGACATATAAGAGCTAACAAGTAATACAATGTTGTCTTAGTAGTTTTGAATAGGCATTTACGTCTTATGTATAGTGTCTTATTTATTACTTGTTAGATCTTAAGTCTTAGTTGTTATCAGCCATTTTAGTTGGGTATATGGTTTAGTTTATGGTTAGTTTCCCGCCACTTTAGCTCAAAACTGATATCAACTAAGACATAAGAGCTTACAAGCAATAAATAAGACAGTAAACATAAGACATAATTCCTAATTCAAAACTACTAAGACAAAATGGCCCTAATAGGTTTACGTACATCTGTGCAATTATCGCTTAATAAATTGTATTATTTAATGATAAATCATGTGCGAAAATTAGCAAAATTGATAGTTGAAGCTTATATTGTAAGACGGAGAGCATTATATCCGTATAACTGATTGTTGTTTCTTTTTAACATACAGGCGACGTTTGTCTCGATTATGGTAGGCATCTTTTCAAAGCATTTTATGAGGAGTATAAATTGCTCGCTATGTGCAAACTCTTATTCTCACAATATGCATTCAACTCTAACAGTGTTCTCTTTTGGATAAGTCTTTAAATCGACAATGATGTATTATAATGTTCATAATGTATATGTGCACGTTTATGTATTTTTCATTAGGACCGTTTAGACACAACCATCACCCTTCCATACATTCATTCACTCACACATGCACTAACTCACTCACTCACATACACAATCATTCGTTAGTGTATGTGCTTATCATTTGTGTTAACTGTATTTGATTATACATATGTTCTTTATACTTCGTTTCTATAAAGGACTTTTAGATACATATTATTACGTAACATTACGATAACTTTGTTATTATGTAATTTGGTGGACAGCAAATCATTCGCTCTTTTTCTTAAAAAAAAGAAGAAAAAAAAGAGCATAGCCTAGCTGTCAAACAAAAACACTCATATTGTACTTTATTCTTTAGACACATTGGGAAAATGTTTCAGTTAACGTTTCAATTTGTTACGGACCTATATTGACTTTTAATATCTACCTTATTTTTTTCTATGTGGAAAAGGTTTCTAGTTTGGATGTTTTCGGATGGCACTGCCCATATCTGCCTATCTAATAGTGTCGTTATGAAGTAGAACGATACCAACACAACGCGTTCTCCATTTTTTTGGTTTTCTTTATTATTTTTCCTTTGAAAGTGACTTAAAGGCCCATGGGGCCGGGTGTTATTTATTACTTGTTGCTCCATTGTTTTGTAGATGTACATACAAATGTCACTATCATAACATATTAACTTACTTACTTACTTACTTACCCACGGACGCTTTCAAATTCAAAATAATAATCCATTATTAGAGTCATTGTATTAGTGTTATCACGTTCAGGGAACGTTGAGTGACAGTATCGGTTCTTTTATAATGAATTGTATGAATGTATTCAAGACTCATCGTGTACGATCTTGGTCTAGTAAAAATGTGATACTTAAGTGACCGTTTTACAATAATGATTTATAAATAATAAGTTCAGTTCATTGCTGAAAAAGACTTAAAATTTTATTCACCTGGAATGATATTTGTGTACCATACTTTTTAAAAAATAAAACACATCGACAATAGTAAGTGTCATTTTGACAAAGATTGAAATAAAAGTTTTCTGGTACCAATGCATCATCTATCGTTTAAAATAAAAGCTTTGAAAGCATTATACCTTTTCACTGTTCCTTCGATATCATTCGATCCATTGTATGCCTTTAATATTTGCACCAGTTCATAGTTGGCCTTTAGCGGAAATTCTTGACCTGTGAGGTTGATAAAGTATTTCCATGTTTTGCTCCTTTTAAACAGCTCTGACATACAGTGTACATCGGCTTCCAGAACGGTCATTGTTCCCCATATTACGTCAAACCTTACTGGACTCATAAACACGTTGTCAAAGCAGCTAGCAATGGCCTTCAAAGCACGGTATATACTAGGATCAGTCTTATTATCTACATGTATACAATACACGTTTTGAGGTCTGTATATTGCTCGTAAAAGTCGCTCACTTTGTTCAAATGCTTTGTATACCAGAATGCTAAAAGCAATCGGAAAATGTTCTTCGACTTCAGTAAGTGAATGCGTTATATATCCTCGGTCCTGTATAAGCTTTGAACAGTTCTTTGCTTTTTGAATTATATCTGCTGCAGTGAACGTATTCTCTTTCGGTCGCGTCAAAGTTTTGGCCCTCATACTTTCCGTTACATTACCTCTGATGATGGCGTTACAATTACAGTCTTTAACCCTACGATTTTCTTTGAAATATTTCTCCCCTGTAAATTTAACTTTACTTAACATCCGGTCTCTAACAAGGTGTGGCTTCAGTTTATTTATCAATTCCGATGATAAACCTTCTAGTTTTACTGAAAATGTCTGTCTTTGGTCGAAATTTGCCAGCGGCTCATCTCGTTTCCGATAAAATCCATTCAATTTCCAATCTGAGTCGACTAAGCTGAAGGACTCCACGACGAAAGTCTTCTCACATGTATTATTATACTGACCACTACCCCGGTCAGCCTCGTAATCTATTGGTGTTGGTACACACCTCGAGGTCGATGCTTTATATTTAGAAACATAAAGCACGATTATGATTGTGATTAACACAATCAAACTAACGCGCATTCGTTTTTTGGTAAAACGTTTCATTTTTTTAACTGTTCCCTTCTCATGTGCTGAGATGTATGACCTGAAATAATAACGACATCGAATTCGTTCTTGGATATGGAGTTTTATAATCTATAAACTTGAACTTACCCACATGAAGACGCATTTTGACGCTTCATCAGCAGAAGAGATACGAAATTATTATGACAAAATGATAGATTGTTGATAGTAAACTAAATTCAAAAAAAATATTATCAATTACTGAGATTTTTAAAATGTTCTCAGATTCTAGACATGCTAAGAACATAAACAGGCTTCTGAATATTGAAAGGTTTAGCTTTAAAACATTTCTAGGAAACATTTTGTAAAATATCAAAATGTTTTAATGTTGTACATTCTCCTTTTCCTATGATTTGTTCTGTACTTACCTGATACATAGGCGAGAGAGAGAGAAAGAGAGAATGAGGCGAGAGAGAGAGAGAGAGAGAGAGAGAGAGAGAGAGAGAGAGAGAGAGAGAGAGAGAGAGAGAGGGGGGGGAGAGAGAGAGAGAGAGAGAGAGAGAGAGAGAGTGAGAGAGAGAGAGCGAGAGAGAGAGAGAGAGAGAGAGAGAGCGGAGAGAGAGAGAGAGAGAGAGAGAGAGAGAGAGAGATAGTGAGCGAGAAGAGAGAGAGAGATAGAGAGAGAGAGAGAGAAAGATGAGAGAGAGAGAGAGAGAGAGAGAGAGAGAGAGAGAGACAGATAGAGACAGACACAGAGAGAGAGAGAGAGAGTAGGTGGGAGACATACATACATACATACAGACAGAACGAACATCCTTACAGTTCACCCCTTAGGTTGTTTTTCCGTTTGTTTTCAAACAAAAGAATGACCACTTAGGGAAACAATAGATTTTAAGTAGTTAAAACAAATGATTCCTGTCTTAGTCCTCACCTCTAACCACATAGTCGAGCCCCCGTTAGCTTCAATCGGTAACGACGCGAGATGTTAATTCGAACCCCCAGCCAACATTTTCTATCCGACGTTTGACAACTGTGACAAGCGTCATTTCTTCCAACAATGGGCTAAACAGTCTATGTGGAAAAGCTGTCAGTTTCTTGGAAAGAATGTTGTATGGAGTACTGGTGTGAGAAAAGTCAGGAAACACATGAGTAGGTAAACTGGGCCGCCGTAGTATGACTGAACAATTGTTTAAAAATGCGTTAAAACCAAAAAAAAAAAAAAAAGCCAATCAATCAATCAGTAGGACGAACGGACAGAGATAGACAGACAGACATGATAGAGAGAGAGGAACACCAACACATACATATACAGAAGAATAAAGAGAGAGACACTACACACAACACACACACACACACACACACACACACACACACACACACACAACACACACACACACACACACGGATGAGAGAGAGAGATGAGAGAGAGAGAGAGAGAGAGCGAGAGAGAGAGAGAGAGAGAGAGAGAGAGAGAGAGAGAGAGAGAGAGAGAGAGAGAGAGGAGAGAGAGAGAGAGAAGAGAGGAGAGAGAGAGAGAGAGAGAGAAGAGAGAGAGAGAGAGAGAGAGAGAGAGGAGAGAGAGAGAGAGGAGAGAGGAACATCCGACTTTTCCCTAATGTTTAAGAATTCCATTAGTTCAAACACGAGGGCTGTTCGGGGGGTTCGTACACTCATGTTCAATCTCTTGGCTGTACTTTCAAATTCTTAGATCATTACATTTCACGATACTTACAATGAAAAGTGTAAATTGATGAACACAACGTGCTTAATTATCTAATTTCGAATAGCGGCTTATCCAAATAGTTATGAAAACATAAACAATCCACCAGGTAAAACATTTATTGAAACGAGGTTGTTCAAGAAGGTGTTGTTGTACCCGATCCAAAGAGCACAGTCACCACTAAGGATGATGCATAGAATACTCTTGGTTATCCGTATTCCTTTCATAAACTATTCTTTTGATACGCGGTACGATCACGCAAAGGGCTATAAAGCCTATTCGGGCCATTTTGACTAAGTAGTTTTGAATAGGAATTACGTTTTATGTATAATGTCTTGTTTAATATATCTATAGTGCTACCTATTTACGAAAAATCGGTAAGATGATTGTCAAAAAAATTAAAGAACATACTTTGGCAATAAAAACGATTTATAAGTAATTGACTAGACGATAATAATGTTAATCTCATGTTTTTCGCATGATCACAAAATGTTCGGAATTCATTTTGCTGACGTCTATTATTACGAACAGAAAAATAATAAAGTGAAGACTTTCAGAAAATCAATGAATAACATTTATAATGAACGAGGTTTAAACATGAGGGCCAAGATACTTAAGGTCCTTAATCAATTACCTGTATTATGGTAAAGAAGCAAATGTGTAACAGCCCTTTTCTGATGCCATCTGGCAACTACCTTTTTAAACCAGTCATTATGACTGGAACAAGTTATGTCTGCTTAACCCGTTCGCTAATAGAGACGGTTTCTGACTCCTTTGCAGCAGACGACTTAGGAAAAGATTGTCGCCAAAGGTACAATTTCTCAATATGTGAAAGTTATCCTTTTTCAACAATATTCGATATATAATTATGCTTTGTATGAGTGAATCTATAGCTCATGCATAGGAATTTGGGGTATTTAATGTTGATACCACTTTTTTTTTGCGGGAAACGACGTCGCTCCATTTGACGTTACGCCAAATGAAGTGTTACGAAAATGAGATCACGTCGTTCTTTGGCTACGGTACAGTAACAATTTTTATTTCGCCTCCCACGAAATTCTAGCAATTTCATTGGTTAAAGCCTGTCACGTGCACACCCCCTATATTTCTATAGGGGGTGAGTAAATTCCATAGGGGGTGAGTAAATTCAATACGGCTTCTATTCTCAGATCAAGCTGACTGGAAGTTTTTTTCAGTTGCCTATGTTAAAATAGATCTATATACTGTATAATATCTTGATATTTTTAACAGCGATTTGTTTACAATATAGATCTATATATCATAACGACTACGAAGTTGAATATCATGCAAAGTAACTTCCCTTTCCATAGAAAAAAAAAAAAATCAATGAATGTATAAAAATATTTTTCCCCTTAATGGGTCAGTAACAGACCATTTATAACTGATTTCATCAACCACCTTTCATGAACAAAACAAATTGATATTGTTTCATTTCATTATTAAAGTGGGTTTAGTACTAGGAATTTTAAAAATACTGGGACCAAATACTAGGAAAATGACGTCACGTCATCGGTTTGACGTCATAACGGTAGTGATTTGGCGCCAAAACCCGTAAATTTCATCTAGAAATATTGTAAATGTTAATGTAAATGAA
Source organism: Serripes groenlandicus (assembly GCA_031761405.1). Taxonomy (NCBI): domain Eukaryota; kingdom Metazoa; phylum Mollusca; class Bivalvia; order Cardiida; family Cardiidae; genus Serripes; species Serripes groenlandicus. The sequence goes on from JASEVX010000006.1 coordinate 67,789,763, forward strand.
AGAGTATCATTTTTTTTTGCTCATGAAAGGTGGTCGATGAAATAAATCAGTTATTTGGTAAATATTTGGTATGTTGAATGTATAGGGGGACTCGGCTAACGCCTCGCCCCCTATAAATTCCACAGACCCCCTATTTTTCCGTAGTGGGTCAGTAACAGACCAAATAACTAATAATGTCCTTACGTCGAATTGCGGTCGTTTATCTAAAAGTTCCATTTATTTCTTTACTTGTTTGTACAAAAGTTAGATCACACGAAATACAGACAGATCTTAAAATAACATGTAAGGTAAACTGTCAAACATGTGCTGTGTGAAAATAGTATACATGTATGATGTCAAAATAATTGTTATGGGCCGGTGGCCTTATGTCAATAACGTACTGTCATTGTCATTGTCTTTGTCATTGACATCTCTCGGTACATACAGTAAAACATGAGGAAAAGATATTACTTATTTAAATTTAAATACTATTTAAATACTATCACGTGATCTCATATTTCATTTTTGTTTAAAGGGGGAATTGTACTCTGCCATCCATTGATACTCTGCTTATGAGAGGCAGGGTATTCATAGCTAACCGTGTACAACAATACAAATTGAAATTGGGGTTTCCATTGGAGGTAAAATAACTTATGTAATAAAGACCATTTTTTAATTTCGGAGGGAAAAAAGAAAGAAAAGAAAATCATTGTGGAAAGAAGACAAACTGCATATACATGTAGTTAAATCTCTCTCCTTCTCCAATGCCTTTCATTATATCTAGAGAAGAAGAATAAAAGTAATAAAACAGTTGTGTGTCTAGGCTTCAAATACTTTTCAATTTGTTTTCATTTAGGAATAGTCGTTTACATTTATATTAAAGGTACTTCAGTAGGGGAAAATATATATGTACATAATTACAAGTAGAAACATATGCTACATGAATAATAACATTAAAGTATACAGACACACACAACTATTAAGCATTTAAATGCCGAGCAGTTCTAATTTAAGAAAACCATAACACTTGTTTATAATACATAACAGGGTTCGATTTCTAACGCGATTCGTAATGTTGACTTCCCAGTCTAAAACTAAGCATACATATACGGATCAACACTCGGTCCCAGACTATCATGGATAAAACATGTCGGGTGACGTCATTGCTGCCAGTGTTGAACTATACAGCCAATTCTAACACTATTGACAATTTCTCTTCTATACACACAGAAGGATTTGAGCGTGATCTAAATGCAGTATACATATCACTCTAAATTTCCGGAACTATTTTTGGCTGTTGAAATTCCCTCCTGCGTATTTTTCATACAACGTTTCTCAGAGCGCATGCGTTACTACATTGTGCTTGACATTTTATGAATGAAGTTACGAGCTTTTGTTGTAAATGCCGGTTGGAAATTTGAATTGTAACGGTGACGTTATTGTTTGAAATGACGTCATTCACGTGTTTTACCAACATTTTTGGCGCGGTCGAAAACGTTGTGTTAGAATGAGACAGTAACAAATTGCCCATGATGAGTTTAAGAACAATTGAAAAAGTTATAATAAAAATAAAATGTTCATAGACTGTTAATATAACTGATTTCAAAATGTTTTGTTAGTTGAAAAAAATCGAAAATTTCCAAAACAAATACAATGGGGAGTAAAGATAGAATAGCCTACATGTTATTTTATCAAGGAAAACAACGTCATGTCAAAACATAGTTCACCCTTAATTTGTATCTCTTTAAGTTATAAAAAAGTGCTAGAATTGAAATATATCTCATTTTGAGTGATATACCGGCTCTTATATCACGATGTGTCGTTCAGGTGTGTATAAATTAATCACTCAGGCCATTCGGCCTTCGTGATTAATTACTACACACCTGAACTCCCAATCATGATATACGAGCCGGTATATCACTCAAAATGAGATATATTTCCTAATTAGAGCACAGCTTGCATTGGGCCAGTTTACACATAATAATGTGAATGGGATATGACTTCATGTGTAGACTTATAATAAGTTTATTTGTTTGCATTTGTTTATTTTCACTATAAAGATTGACTTACGGTTATTTACGAGTTTCTCTGAGTATTATTGAAACGAATTTGGCAATTGGGATTAGTATATCACGTTAAGTTTCATTCAGAGTTCGGTTAAAAGCATATGTGTTATTTATCACGTTTTTTCGAGACATAATATTTCGGTTGTTAGAGAAATGAGGACAGGAAAATAAATAATACATTTTGTCGTCTAATTGATTTATTAATATTGTACATAATTTGCTTTCCAGGAGCGGCGTCCTATCCCATCTCCCAGTCCCGACGGATAACCTGTGGTTGGTTGTTCTAAATAGAAACATGCTTATTGCTAAAGATTTAATAATAAATTTGCACAAATGTTTTGGGTGACTGTCTACCAAGACTGTTCAAATGGTTCTGATTCGTTGAAAAACATGGCCGCCAGGGGACGAGGCTTGTTTTTCCCTGCAAAATGTTGGCATTACAAATCATATTGAATAACTAGGTGAGCGATCTAGGGCCATCGCGTCCCTCTTGTCACTATGTAACAACAATGTGATTGGGGTCCGAGTTACAGTTCATGAACATTATCCAATATAAACATTTCCTTTGGGTCCGAATAACCATTTATGAATAAGTAGTGATCCTTTTAACCATGTGATTGGGGGTCCAAGTTAATGTTTATGAATAAGTATTGTTTCAATAGTACCATTTATTTGGGGTCCGAATAACCATTTATGAATAAGTATGTTTCTAATGTTACCATGTGATTGGGATCCGAGTTACAGTTCGTGAATAAGCATGGTGCCAATATAACGATTTGTTTGGATCCAAATTACCATTTATGAATAAGTAGTGATCCTTTGTAACCATGTGATTGGAGTCCAAGTTACAGTTTATGAATACGTTCTGTTTCAATATAAAGATTTGTTTGAATCCAAATTAACATTTATGAATAAGTATTGTTCTAATGGTACCATGTGATTGGGGTCTGAGTTACAGTTTATGAATAAACATTGTTCCAATACAACCATTTGTTTTGGGTCCAAATTACCATTTATGAATAAGTAATTTTCCAATGTAACCATGTGGTTGGAGTCCAAGTTACAGTTTATGAATAAGTATTGTTTCAATATGACCATTTCTTTGGGGTCCGAATAACCATTTATGAATAAGTATTTTTCCAATGTAACCATGTGTTTGGTGTCCGAGTTACAGTTTATGAATAAGTATTGTTTCAATATTACCATTTCTTTTGGGTCCGAATAACCATTTATGAATAAGTCTTTTTTCATAGTAACCATGTGTTTGGTGTCCGAGTTACAGTTTTCCAAGGGCCTCGACATCAGTTTCAGCATTGTGAGTGAGCAGCGTGATTGAGCCGTCCCGCGAGAAAACCAACATTGTGGTCTCTGCGTAAGTATCGACCCGAATCAGCCTAAGTATGCCGCGCAGGCTAATCCGGACAGCCATTGTTTGCCTCCTGTTGATTTTCTGTTTCAGGAATCATTATTCTATACCTCTTTCCCCTAAGAGGGAATGCATCGGTCCGGATTAGCCTGCGCGCACTGCGCAGGATGATCTGGGTCAATACATTACGCAGAGCCCGTGATGTTGGTTTCCTCGCGGGACGGCTTATATGAATTGCCAAGATGCTGTGTAATTAAGTCTCCCTGTTTGTGTGACTGATCTGGGAATTTCTTCGTAATCGATGGCAGACTGTTAAGCCAAATACACATTGTAAAAAGACTTCCATAGTTTTCTTTTTATTTATAACGGTCATCAATAATGGAAAGTCAAACATGTGGCCATTATGCGCAACAAGAATCCCATTTGAAAACTTCTGCAGCCACTTATACAGTTTGTCAATTGCACTAGCTATCGTTGCACAGACCACTGATTGTCCATTCACAGACATGTCACCGTCATTGTTCACATATATCCCTGTAACTCTTTGTGCCTCAGCAGCAATTGGTACACAAGGCTTTGTGTAAACTGAAAACCTACTCCCTGACGTCATCTCTGCTGCCGCGATTTGGGTGATGTGTGGCATCACAGAATAAAAAACTGCAAAAAACATTATTATGTTGTAAATGCACATTTTGATAATATATGTCAAGTAAACAAATGTATTATTAGTTCCCCTGATAAAAGATAAAGCCGAGCCCCGGTAGCTATGTCGGTAGCGACGATAGCTGTCAATTCAGGGGTTGTGAGTTCGAACCCCAGCTTGGCCAACATTCTTTTCGACGTTTGACAAATCACTGTGACAAGCGTCATTCGTCTTTCACCGGCTAACAGTCTATGTGGAAAAGCAGCCAGTTGCTTGGAAAGTATGTTGTGTGGAGTACTAGTGTGAGCAAACCCGGAAATATATGAGTAGTTGATAGATCGCCGTGATATAACCGAACAAATGTTGAAAACAGCATTAAACCCCAATCAATCAATCAATCAATCAAACGATAAAAGAAATCTCTCCTTCTTCAGCCCTTTGCCTACTTTTAGAATATGGCAGTTTCTCAGTGATTACAGTATACCTCACAGTATAGATATGCTATGAAAACATTCATTTGTTTTTACTCATCAGTAAGTTAAAGGATAATGGACGTAATGTTTCGAAAACATATACATTCAGAAACAACGAAAACTGGGCCAGGATGACGGCAATGACGTTGCTATAGAAAAAATATTGTAACCCCAGCATAATTTGTTCGCAAACTAATTAATAAATAAACTACTAAAAACCGTGGAGTTCTGATGCGCAGGAATTAACCACGAAGGCCGTTAATTACAACGCATCAGAACGACAAACCATTGTTTATTCGCCAATAAATCACGGGTTTTGATAGTTTATTTCGATTCTAACATGACCCGACACCTTAAAGCGACTGAACTCCAGATACCCAACTGTCGAAAAAAAATAAAATTTCCAATTTTAAGAAAATAAGTGTTATTTTTGTATTTGGGGCATTAACATATGATAACTGACATATTACATACCCCTATAATCGGTGAGATTTTCTTGTTTTCGATACTTTTTCCATCGCAAATTCTACCCTGTCAGTAACGGGGTAAGTTTATAAATAGCTTTCGATGCTTTTAATCTCATTCATCACGTGACTTGAAAAGTCGTCACGTGAATTAAAGAGTCGTCACATGACCGATAGGACGCATGCGCATTAAATGAAACATTTTTATACCATGAAGGTTTTATGCAAAATCACGAGGAGCTCATGCAATCACAAACAAATCTCTATGATTACTGTCGTTCGACTCCGCCAAACGTGTAAATTGTGTATAACTGTACACGCCTGTCAGAGTGAACCGTTATATAGTTATATCACGTTATCGTTGCAAGGTGCCCGTCTGAAGGATTCCGTGGTATTTTTAAATAGGAAACCCCTTCATCGGGACAATTGAAAACGACTCAAGTTCACTTTATTGATAAAAAACGATACATTTTCTACCCTGGTTTTACTTGGATAACATAAAGAATAACATTTAGGGCGAATTCGATTTTTGTTTATTTTTTTTTATTTTTTTTGTGCCATCTGGATTTCAGTCGCTTTAACAAATGGAAATAAATGCACTATTTAGCAAACCAGTTAACCCACCAGTTTTACTTCCCTTAGAATGCGAAGACATGTGTGCTGTTCCATCAATTGTGGCTACTCACTGCATTATACGCATAACTGCAGAAAAGAGGGGTAGACTCAGCAACAAGACAATGTAATTTTATTTAATTAATTATTTAGTTTTCATTGTACTACACAAGTTAACAATATGTATTGACATTGACAAAACCATACAACAAGTCTGTGCTGATCTGTTCTAAAAATAGAACTTGAATACACGTCAATGATTACACAGCGAATAAGTGCAGCTGGATTAGCTCTGTTATTTCAAAGGTAAATCTTGTGGCCACCTGCTTAGTAGGGCCCATTGATTCTAATATGTATTTTCTCACAAGTCCGTCAGAGACATGTTTAATAATTCTCCATTGCCAATCTAACCGCCTGGCTGTACAAAAAGCCCCAATAGGTGGCATGTACGGTAGATTTATCGTGTCAGCCATTGCAGACGACGTTAGTATTACTATACATGTATGTTTCTTTACATCACGTGACTCTGAATGACAGGTTTATACGCGGGGGAATAACTGGAATAGCCAATGTAAAAAGTAGTGCATTTTCCATTGGGTATTGAGTAATAATCAACGAAACATATGTTTTTGCGACAATGATAGTGTGGTTAATGAAACCGCCATCACTTTCTCGTTTGAAGTGGTATTCGAATAAAATAGACGGCAGACAGTAGGGAATAGAATTTCCTGCGTGCTGATATCAATTCCATGCATCTGTCATGACAAATAAGATAACACAATGCGAATTTAAATAGTTCATCTACCATTTGCCGAAATTTCAAGAATATATATCGAGCCGATTTTATTAAATCTCAATGCAGTTAAACGTCTGTCGCGCTTCGGAACGTACACTGCATAATTATAGCTAGATTCTCATCTAGGGTAATAAAATGAACACACCACATGTTTACATCATCAATTTCAATCTGTTAAGTACCCCCCTTTCTTCCACCCCTTAGTATAATTATAATGGTAGGTTGTATTTATTTGCTTCTCTTTAAAGATTCAAAGTAGCTACGATATTGCAATGTATATAGTAAATACACTAATGATTAAAATACGTTTTACGAGATAGCGAGAATGATTTTTTTAACAATATCGATATGTGCTATTGTGAGAATTGTGCAATCAGTAACGCAACATATACAAATTTCGTGAATCAATGAATAGTGACGGGTTGATACTTATTCATGCGAAAATAGTTAAATTTCAGGTATAGATCCAATTCGAGCAGTGAAACATGTATTTATTTATTGGGGTTTTACGTCGCTTTCAACATTATTTCAGTTACATCACGGCGACAGTTAACTTATTCATGATCCCTGGGTAAACAAACCAGTACTAAGCTAGAAAATGTGCCTTGCCCAAGGGCACTTCACGATGACCGAGGTGCCGCGACTGGGGATCGAACCCGGGACACCCGGTTTCGAAATCCCCGACGCAAACCACTCGACCACAGCGGATTCCGAGCCAAGACGAAAGGTCATGGATTGTTCTATTATCCAAAATAGGAATGAGCATAAAAATATGTGCCCGTTTTGATTATAAGTAAAATCCTCACACACCACCAGTTCGAAGGCAATGTTAGCGGTTTAACAAGAGGGTTGAACTAGTAATGCTAAGGTCCTGAGTCGTAAGTTCGAGTTGTAATGGATTACATTTACATCTTTGCAATGTCCTTAATTTTCGTGATTTTATATTTACCTGCGAAGGTATAAATGTGGTATATAAATGTAGAACGACGTATTATAGGATGCACAGCCATGCAGTCGAGGTGATTCTGATGATTATGATGATGATGATGATGGTATATATTTACACTATTTCTGTCACGATTTTTGATGATCTAAATGTTATATAGTTATAATGAATAATAAAAAGTAAGAAAACAATGAAATCTAAAAATAAAACAAGCAAATAAAATAATAAAAACTTAGATAAATATATGCATACATACAAAAATATCAACCCTAAATGAATGAAAACAAAATGTGGTGGAATCGAGCCCAAGTCATTGGCCTGAAATCGTTAATCTTACCGGCTCAACCGAGTGAGCTAAGATGCTTTTATCATACTTTCGAGTTTAAACCAATATATTCATATATTTAACTGTTCCGAGGCCTTCCGAATACAAAATTTACCCGCTCCCCCTACAACATGGACTCGGCTGATCTTTGATCCTTCAGATGTCAAATTCGGAGTATATACAACGTTTACAAGCAAAATATACGAGGGGAGATCCAGAAGTAATAGGAATTTAGTTTTAATTTCGACACAAATCAAACTTGTAGAAAATAATTCTTAATTTTTCAAAAGTGCACTTCTTACATACATGACAAATATTTGAATAATAGTTTGACAAACAAAATTTCTGGAATATTATGAACATTGTGAGTACAATGGGGGCGGGCCACCGGTAGTAACGTCACTCTGACGTCATCGTTTGGAGGGAAACGAGTAAGTTTGAAAACGTGAATAAATATTTTAACAACTGATATATCAACTCAATTGCTGCATCAAATTCCCCAGAAGCCATTGCTTATAGACATTCCGTAACCTTTGTTCACCGAAATGTGTAACATTTTATGTGTAACAAATGACAATTATTATGGAGAAAAATAGACACTCATACTGTTCCTTTCAACGTCAGAACTGGCTCCTTTGGAAGCGACATTAGTTTTCCACTGATTTCATTCCTCCAACCATAAACGAAGGTGTATGTATACATTGCTAGGGACTGCTTGACTCCTGGTGAACTCCACTGAATAACCATTTCAAATGACTATTTTTATTTTTATTTGTTTGGAACAAACAAATTTAGTAGCTGCAATTCTGAAGCCGTTCGTCTTATGTAAAAGTCCATGAATTTCATACGCGTGAAAGTAGTACTCAATACTTGCTCTTACTTTTCAAATGTATCACGATTTTTGAAATAATGATATATTTATATCGTCTTTGTTTTCTTATGTGGTTCTTATATTCAAAGAGAATTACGAAATAAAATGAAACATTGTATTTTAAAACATGAATGCGGAGAGATTTATAAATCTCAATGAGTGAACTGCTACAGGGAGAACTATTTCCGATTTAAGCTCCAGATACGGTATTTGAATTTTCAATCACGCATTGAAATTGTAGATAAAAACAGAATTGAAAATATTTTCTTTGTGCTTTGTCGGCCATATAAATATAGTATAAAGAATTAAAAAAACAAATATGTGCGTCATAAAATGCATTTAAAATGAGAGTAACACATTTGCAGAGAAATCGTGATCGTCGAATTCTATTTATAAATACAACGGTAATGGGGGAGGGTTTAAAGTGCGGACGCGATCTGCGGACAAATACATTATAGAGGGACAATGCGGACAAATGCAATATAGAGGGAAAATGCCGACGCAATAGAATATAGAGCAAATTTGCGGACGCTATGATTTGTTGTAAAAAATGTTTAATTAAAGATGGGCAACTGTGTATAATTTGTTACATATGATCATATCCGGGGTTTTCTTTGTAAATATATAATGTGTTTGATTGCTTTTATCAGTGATATAGAATAAACCAAAAATCGAGATCATGCTGAAATGGAATCTCTTTGTAAAGTGTTTTAACGACTTTCCTCTTTATATCATATCTATAGATATCAATAAAGAGAATTGATGGATAGATTTTCCGACAAGTAAATGTCTTTTGACGCATCTGCAGCGGACGAAATTTGAAAACATTGCAAGAATATAATAGGTTGCTAGTAACTAGCCATAGGTTTTGCTTCAATTATATCCTCTCCTTTACACTCGATTGAAGGGTCATGAGTTCTAGTTATTGTTGGGCCTCATCATTTTCTACTTTGTGACTTTCAACAGTTTCCATGTGCCATACTACGAGGCAAATGATCGATGCGACATTCTATTCTGTAGGGTACTTGGAAGGGGCAGAACAATTTAAATAACAAATAAACAATAAGTATATATATATATACAACACTTTAAATCTTAATTTATTTCTAGTAATTATATATATATACAACTATAATACTAATCTATAACAAATAAGTTAAATGTTTTTTTCTTGCTGTGTAAACTGTAAAAAGCAACATATATTGAAAACATTGTGGGAAAAGGAAAATTTGCTTATTTAAACAATTTCTTAATTCCAATAACCTTTCTTTACCGTCGTATAAACCAAATTTGTATTTGAAGGCTGTTATAAGTAAAAAACTTAAATGTTGCCAATTTAATCACATATCTTATCATTATAATAGCCAAATAATTAACAAAAGTTACAATTAAAGTCCGCATCTGTTGTCGAAATATCCACAGGTGCATTAACACAAGATTTGTGAAACCAATTTGTGCATATATCACATTGTACCATGACGGTATCGACACATCCCGGCAAGTTACAAATACATACATGTATATGATAGGTTTATTGGGAAAAGGGGTTACATTTATAATTTGTTTGGAATGACACTCGTACACAATGGTAATTAACAGTGTATGGTCACGCATCCTTAATTGATTTGGCAAGCTTAAACACCCTTTAAAGGAAACAGCGGCCAGCTTAGGTGTATACTGTAGAGTAAAATTCGGACGGCACAGGTATTGGTTTTCTCTGGAGCATTTAATCCTTTTATAATGCATGATTTCAATTAATCTTTCATTTGGATAGATGTTTCTTTTTTAGCTCACCTGAGCACGAAGTAAATAACCAACGCTAAATGTCGCAAAATCTTCTAACGTTATATGTCGCATCTGTAACGCCAAATGTCGCAAAAAATTGTACTGCCGCTATATGTCGCAACATCAACGCTAAATGTCGCACTTTTTTATAAGCACTCTTTTGTAGTATTACTGTTTCACAATGTACATATATCAATGTTTCATCTGACTCTGTCCCTTCTTTTTTTAGTTATGGCTCCTGAGGTAGTCATTTTTTGCGACAATTAGCGTCAGCCTTGCGACATATAACGTCAAGTGCGACATATAGTCAAAATATATATGCACTCTCGTACTATCGATATGGATTCGCACTCTTACGATAAGGACTCTCACACAAGCGATATGCACTCTTGTACTACTGATATGGATTCGCTCACTTACGATATTGATTTATACACTAACGATATGGACTCTCACAAAAACTATATGCACTCTCGTTCTAACGATAATGACTCGCACACTAACGATATGGACTCTAGTAATAGTGGTTCATTAGAATAACAGATTGTGAGAAATGATACATTTAAAACGGAAACCGAAACACGTTCATCAAAAGCACCGTGTAGAACTACCACAGTTGATTTGGTATATTATTGTTAACCTTGGTTCGAAACAAAATCCTTCGTCGCGATACTCCCTTCAACGGGTGAATAGATTGTTCAAAGACATTGTGAGCAAGACACAACCGCCTCGGTTGTATCTCAACCCTTGCCGGTTCTGTGATATATCTGTGTCGCCTTTTAGTGTTAGAAGAATTATATGAATAGCAGGACCTGGCTGTTGGTTAGTGCAGGCAATCCGTGATGTGTTAACACATTCCTCGCGGGCCAATGCCTGGCTCTACTCTATCTGCGGATAGCCACATTTGGTGGCTAGTATACAATAGATGGAATATGGTATAAACGTTCAAGGTATCAGTTACGGGATGTTAAAGCGCTACATTTATAAACTTTTTTATAAGTAGGTTAAGGAATGGCAACAAAAAGCATGTTACTTATTCCGTGTCAGTTTTTATTCCAGTATTAGCTTATACAGTTTGTGACAAGAGAGACAATTGTATACCAGTTACAATATGTGGCTATCCATAGAACGCATTAACATTTTGAAAACACATGTACACGAACATACACTGTTACATTACGTTATAACATGTACAATTTTCTTTAATTTTACAGTTTTAAAAAACTTAAGAAAATTGTACATGTTATAACGTTATGTCACAGTATATGTCCGTGTACATGTGTTTACAAAAAAAATGTCTTGGACGTTTATACCATATTCCATCTATTGTATACCAGCCACAAAATGTGGCTATCCGCAGAAAGAGCCAGTCATTGGCCCGCAAGGAATGTATAAGCACAAAGCGCAATCTGTTATTCTGATGAACCACTATTACTAGAGTCCATATCGTTAGTGTGCGAGTCATTATCGTTAGTACGAGAGTGCATACAGCTTTTGTGAGAGTCTATATCGTAAGTGTATGAATCAATATCGTTAGTGAGCGAATCCATATCGTTAGTACAAGAGTGCATATCGCTTGTGTGAGAGTCCTTATCGTAAGTGTGCGAATCCATATCGATAGTACGAGAGTGCATATATATCTTGTATATATGTCGTACTTGACGTTATATGTCGCAAGGCTGACGCTAATTGTCGCAAAAAAATGACTACTTCAGGAGCTATAACTAAAAAAAGAAGGGACAGAGTCAGATGAAACATTGTAATTTGTACATTGTGAAACAGTAATACTACAAAAGAGTGCTTATAAAGGAGTGAGACATTTAGCGTTGATGTTGCGACATATAGCGGCAGTACCTTGTTTTGCGACATTTGGCGTTACAGATGCGACATATAACGTCAGAAGGTTTTGCGACATTTAGCGTTGGTTGCGACGTTTAGCGTCAGCCTTGTGACATAAAACGTCAAGTGTGACATTTAGCGTTGGTGCGACATTTAACGTTGCTACAGTGTTCCTTGGCCGCCAGGGAGCGGGGCTTTTTTGCCTTATATGGCTATAGTGTAAACTCAAAAAAATCTTCTCCTCCAAAAGTGTCAGGCCGATTTTCAAATAATTTTGTAGAAATGTTCCTAGGGTGACCCTCTATCAGATTCCTTCCAGCCAAGTTGATTGGTCGAAAAACATGGCCGCCAGCGGTCGGGGCTTTTTTGCCTAATATGGTAATAGTAAAAACTTGAAAAATCTTCTCATCCGAAAGTTTTTGGCCAATTTTCAATTTTGTTTGTAGAAATGTTCATTGGGAGACCATCTATCAGATTCCTCCAAGCCATGTTGATTGGTCGAAAAACATGGCCGCCAGGGGGCAGGGCTATTTGGCCTTATATGGCTATAGTGAAAACTTGAAAAATCTCTTGTTAAGCAGGAAGCTTTTGAGTAAGATTTTAGAAAACCCTTGGTCAATGGTGATTTTTTTTGTAACAAAAATTATTAAATACTTAGATGAGTGAGTCGGGGCCATAATGGTTATCCATTTGTTTTACATGTCTTTTGAAACTTGGACATTGAATATAATATTCACATGTATGTCTCATGATTTATTTTTAAAGACAACTGAAATGGCATTTAATTTTAACGGATGCGTCATTTATTCTTTTACCCGAAGTTGTAATATTTATAAACAATGCATAGTTTATAAATCACACATCTATGCAAAGGCAAATTTTTGAACAGTTTTATGTACCCAAACAAGTTTAGTGCCTTCAGCGCTTTGATTGTCTACGTTGTGATATACTTTTACTATTTAGCATGTTTCAATCGTTCATTTGACGTCTTTTTCACGTGACGTTCTTGCACGTCGCTAAACAACTTTACAATTTCGATGGTTATTATGGAACAACATAACAATTAGAACAACATAACAACAAATTAATGTCATGCACGTTTTCGATATCTTCTGTTTGTGTATATTTGAAATATACACAGCTTAAACTGATACTTTCTTGTAAAATTACGCTGTGGCCCGCCTATTCCTCAACTCGTTGCTATGAAAACGATTTATAACTAAACTAATAACAATATTAAATATATTGATTCGCCATAAGGTAGAGCAAAAACAAATATACAAATGGTATGAATTTCCGAAATAAGTATTAACGAATACAAGACTCACTAAGAAAGTTCTATTACTTTTTGATCACCCCCTCGTATACTAATATATCAACAGATTTCCAAGTATGATTATCCTGTATCCTGTTTTACGTCTACTTATATACTGTATCATTTGCAATAAAATAACTATTCGGGAATAAATAAATTAAAATATCCATTTTAAGTAGGGAGTAGATTTCATGATACCATAAAGTTGTTGATTATTGTGGGAAAAAAAGGTTGTCAATTTTAATTCCACTAACTGCGTTTCAGCTTAAATATCGCAATGTGCGTTCCGACATCGGTAAAATGGCATTCTGATTGACTAAAAATCGACCCTACAGATTTTCTTGAAATTCTGGTAACTTGTAGTAGAAAGGGTGATCGTAATGATATGTATTTCTAAAATAAATCTCTCTGGTAAATGTTTAGTAAATTAAAAAGTATGTAATTACTTTGAAAATATTCCAGCGAAATATTCATTAAAATATTCAAAGATATTATTTGTTCAAGACCATATTTCAAACAAATAGCAACAAACTTATTTTGTTACCATCACATGTATCATGCTTGTTGATGTTCTTATAGTATCGAATAAATGCAATGCTTTGGTATTGAATATAAATAAAAAAAAATTTTTTTTTTTTTTTTTTAACGTTTTTTGGATAACTGTTTCCTCTTTGGATATTTGTACTGGTAGTCTGCTTGTTTCATTGATGTTACATCTGGATTTGGTGAAATTTGCGCTGATATTTCAATGTTTGAAGTTTGATTTGCCACATCATAACATGCTTGTATCCAGGAAAAGCTAGATATGCAAGTTGTATTAGCTTTCAACTTAGGGGCATATTTCAATCACTTGACTTCACATGTAAATGAGCGTTTGCTATAACAAGAGATATGCTTTCTCCTTGACTGGTATTTAAATACACATCAACAGATGAATTCATGATGTTTTTATCACAAATTATTAATCTATCAATAAAGTTCATATCAGAGAAATGCTCAGAAACTGGTAAATAGTGAGCTTTCTACGTATTAAAGTAATCAACTAAAGCCTTGCAAAGTGAGAATGCATCTTATAAATTGACGATGTTTTCTCTACTTGTGTAAGAACAACATACATTTTAGAAAGCAGTCTCCACCTGAAAATTGCAACAGAATGTAATCCATTGCTTGTAAATAAATTATTAATATGTCCTGTCCGCAATATTTCCTATACACAACAGTTTAGTGCTGCGTCAAAAACGACGTTATTTCAAAGGAATGATTCAACCTTAATTAGGTGGAAACTTCACTGGATAGTTCTCCCTGTCTTAAATTAGCATTTTTAGGGAAACAGATTATTGGTGTTTGGACATATTAACGAACTACAGATTGCTAGTTTCCTAAATTGTGTAATAAATGCATAAATTGTATTTGATAATACTTTTCCATGGAGAATTGTTTGATAGTTATGCTTTCGGATAAATTAGCGGTTCCAAAATTCGCCCATTTTTACATCGCTAACTTTACCACTTGTACATTATTTTTGCTTGCCGTTACATTTGTGGCCAGTATGGGAGGCTGGGGTTTATTGGCTTTGGGAACAAATCTGAGTTCAGATGGAAGCGACGTTACATACGATTGCTGGAAACCAGTCCTACACGACACGTCAGAGGAATCATCGAATGGGATGTTGAGGTTACAATACACCAAAACAAATCCTTCCTTGTTTCCATGTAAATCGACCAGTTTCAGTCCTCAATTGTCACACTTTCTAAGCGTGTCTCATGTAGAACACCATAGATCATTGAAAAGAGTTACCTCCTAGCTTTAAAACAATCCAAAGAAAATGTGAGGTCATGCATTATGCAAGAAAGAACTCACCAGGCGAAAGTGGTAACCGTCATTTTGGACCAAATCGGGCCTTTACAAAACCGGTGTTTAGCATTCTCTACTTTCACTTTCAAACAAGGTCAAAATACTAAAAGTGATCAAATCAATCATTTCCAGTGCAACCTATACACATTCACAATGCATTTAAACTCAATGTCATATATTCAATACATACTTTTGATGGTATACACTCATTTCTACGCAAAAAAACAAAGTGTTTTTTTAAGGGGCTATAGTAGCAAGTCAGCGGATGTATTTAGCGTAATTTGACCTGAAAGATGTGGTCAGACATCCGCATGTTGCCAATGTTACAATGAACGAAGGGCTGGTACCCGAATTTCCCCAGATTGTGCTGGAAAACATTTGGAACGAGAGTTTTGAAATAGACTATGTTTTGTTTGTAGAGACTGGAGAAGTGGCCTGTCACGCTAGACCGTTCAACAGTGAATCTGACTGAAACAAACACACAAACACATATTGATCTTCGTCACACGATAACCGACGTTTGAGAATTTGTCATAAGCGAAGATCCAGATTAGGATGCGCCTCCGCACAATCTGATCAGGATCTCCACCTTATCGCAAACCAATCATACATGCATCGTTGATGTACCTCGAGCACGGCTAGGACCAAAACCCGCCTATACAAGTTTGTTATTCCTTCCTAACCCGTTCCCACATGTAGAGACATGTATTTCGCTCCTACAACAGACGCATTTACGATAATTAAACTGTCCGTTTAAGAGATTTTCCGTCATTTTGTTTAGATGTTTTCAAAGTCGTCTGCTGCCGAATCGTTATATGTGGAAACGGGTTAAATGTTGTCAAATTAACCCTTTCCCGCGTACATAACATCTGCAATAGATGACTTTGAAGGTATGTGAGGAATGGGTAATAACTTCCGTCGGTTGGTTGCCTGTCCAATCTCATTAAAATCAGACCAAAAATGGAGTGACACCGGGGCAATTGCAAATAAAGTAAAATGGGCTCAATTTGTACCTCTGCTGATCTTTATCCATGAACGTGTTGACATCTCTGGCTCCTCTGGTTCCTCTGGCTCTTGCTTAGTAAAGTTCATCCACTCTGCTAAATTAGGAGAACAAAGACTCCAATGGTGGTGTGAAATAATGTCCGAAACAGCCTTCGTAAATGACCTTCATTCCAAGTAAACATGTATATTCTTAAACAGAAAATCACGTTATTATGCGCGACTGGGCTTCCATTGTGAATCTAAAAGTTTTCAATCACTTACACGAGTATGGAAACGTTTTCAATCACGTATACGAGTAGGGAAACGTTTTCAATCACGTACACGCGTAGGGAAACGTTTTCAATCACGTACACGAGTAGGGAAACGTTTTCAATCACGTACACGAGTAGGGAAACGTTTTCAATCACGTAGACGAGTAGGGAAACGTTTTCAATCACGTACACGCGTAGGGAAACGTTTTCAATCATGTACACGAGTAGGGAAACGTTTTCAATCATGTACACGAGTTTGAATACTGTTATTACAGACGCAATTTTTCAGTTTCTCGTCTATTAATAAAAAATGGCTAAACATCTCTCTCTTCTTTTTTGTTTATATTGTTTAATAGTTTAGGCCATATGCTGTCGATTATGTACGTGTTGTTATGAGTATTTGAATACAATTATTACATGTTTTTTTTGTATTTCATGTCATTAAAATGAAATAAATACTATTACTGGCGGACACTGTTTATAATTTGATGAACATTAATTACTATGACGTACATACATCTAAGCAACAAAAGAATCCGCAGCGATTTTTGGTGTTAATACATTTGCACACAGTGGAGACTCGGGTGAGACATCCATACAGTCTTACCAAAACCCGCATCGTTCGTCTACATGTAAGATAAGACAAGACGGATGTTTGATGCAAAGCATCAAAGAGAAGCCGCAATATTTCGTTTCACATGAAGAAATAAGAAAAAAGATCATTTAAATCCACAAACATTAGAACAATTTAATCTGTAGTCAGTAATGCTGATATCGATTATTGAAAACATAAGTTTTATGTAGGATATTTAACCGGGCAGGGTAAGTGTTTTAAGTGAATGAGATAATTTAGAGTTAAGCTGATCATAAAAAGTGACATATAATACTAAAGATAAATGGACAAGAGGTTATGATAAATTTAAATTAGTACCAAAAACTATTTGTATTGATAACACGCCCTGTTATGATAATGTTTTATCAAATAATGCTGACTCACAGAAAATCTGTTTTTCGTTTGTATCGGTAAGTCATGATAATGGATAAGGGTTTCCCACATAAAACAAATCTGCAGTAGACGACTTTGAAATTATCAAGTAAAAAAAAATCTCTATAAATGATCATATGATAATTGAAAAGTGTTGAATTATTGTGGCAAATGCAGATATTGCTCATTATGAACAATTTCTCCTTTTTCAACAATGATTTCAATGATGTTTACTCTGACAGACTTTAAAATCATCAAGTACAAAACATAGAAAATCTCTATAAATGATAGTAAGATAATTGAAAAGAGTTGAAATTATTGTGGCAAATTGAGCAATTGAAACTATGATCAAAGCTGTCGGATTACAAACGCACAATCTCGAGTTGACGAAACTGATGTGAACTCGTGTCGTGAT
This sequence comes from Serripes groenlandicus, assembly GCA_031761405.1. NCBI lineage: Eukaryota > Metazoa > Mollusca > Bivalvia > Cardiida > Cardiidae > Serripes > Serripes groenlandicus. The sequence continues at coordinate 67,807,753 of JASEVX010000006.1, forward strand.
TAGCATTCAGAAAATCAAGTAAACGTATTTCTATGTACACGTAATCCGAAAGACTGACAATAGCTGCAGCGACTTTTGAAAACATTGTGACAAAAAGAGAAATTGATCACGAGGAATTTATCCTTTTGCTACAATGTTTTCTACTTTATGTCCATAAATTATACCTTCATTTAGCAAGATGTTCCAATTTTTACTTAATGTGCTACGTATAAGGGAAAGGCTTAACATAGGAACTAGTTTCAATTTTTTTGAACCAGTGCTTGAAAATTTACTTGAATTTATTTCTTAAACTATAAATTTACCAGTTGATATAAGAGTTGAAAATGCTGTCTACATTTACAGTGATAAGTTAAATACAGTTCAGTTAATCCGATCACACTTTGTTTGTAAGAACCAGAAGATTTCATTTCATTTAAGTATTCTGGATGTTCACATCGCAGACGTGATAAAACATGTTGTTGGCTAGGCAAAATACTGCGATATCGTGTTTACCGCGATATTCATGAAATATGGAACTGCAACAGCGAAAAAGAACGAAATTGATCTTGAAACAGATATTTCTGTGGTTTAAATCTTTTCATGTCTGCATTTTGCGATTGTACTCAAAGTTAACTTTGAATCCAGTATGTACTGAACATGAAAGTCAGATTATTAAAAGCAAAGCAAATGAAAAATGTATGTGAAATTGCGATAAAAATGAAAATCTATAAATAGACTATAGATGAATGGTACTGTCTTTTATTTTAGCTCTTAACTTGATTCGGGAACCAGAGTCGCTGCGTGGCCGCTTACGACATTTACACACTAGACCAAATTGAGATCGGTTTAAAACGCGTTGGTGAATACGGATTAAAACTAAAACGTGGACTAAATATTAAGATTTAGATTTAGACAAATATCTAAATTGAAAAGTTTAGTGAATACGGGACGAGGCTTCTTCGTCTAATTACTGCGTAATATATCATAGCATGTAATTTTAAGGAACTGGACTACATTTACAAATTCAATAGAAGGGTTCTCTATTTTACTGTCTAGAGTAGATACAGTATGAATTTCGCTTAAATTAAAATGTACATACATTCAATTAATATACTGGCCTTTGTCTTTTGTTTTTAATTTGTAAAACTCACACAGGTATATAGAGTGTAAAAGGGATGTTTTAAAAGTCATTACCTTAAATTAATGTACTTAGAAAGGACAAAGAGAAATCAAGATATGTAGTCACGCTGGTAGGTCTAAATATTCTCCTTGACCGAAAATTAAAAGCATCCCTACAGGAAGCCGCCTCCTGGCGGCTTCCAATAATCCTACTGCATCTATTGACACAAATTATTAGCCCCATTTGTTTGTACGCGAATTGTCCTTTATATGACCCCGTTACGGAGAGTAAATAAGACCCCTAATCGCCAGAAGCGCCTCGGTTAAATCATGGTCCATAAAGGGCTAATTGGACGTGGGTAGATGCATTATGTATGTACACGCGGTATCGTGACGTGATAAACACCAAGTTACCAAATCATAATGTTAATACTAACTCGGAGCACAGTGCAAGACAGTGGTACATTGGTAGAGCGTCGGTCTCTCTTTTCCAAAGGTCCCTTGTTCAAATCCCATGATGAGCTGGTTCTGAATTTGGGATTTATCGACACAAACGTCGAGAGTACTCTTGTTAAGTCTCAAGGAAGCAGAAATCGAGCGTGATTAAAATCAGCTTAAAGCTTATTTTTCAATCGTTGTTATATAAATAGGTTTAAAATTAAAAACAAAAAAAAATAAACTAATTCGGAGCATAACATATCATCTTATCAATGAAACAGTGCAGCAGCAGTACTCGTTGCTTATAATAGCAATCAGCAATGCTGTTCACTGTTTACAAATGAAAGGTCCGTTCAATGAAGTGGTTAGAGTAAGAAACCGCGTAGCAGCAGCAACAACAGTTTCGGTTGTTCGTATGAGCTAGGAGAACTGTAGTTACGCTGCCTCCAAAAGACATATCCGTGTCAAACGATGTATTCCCAGTTGCCCATGTTCTAGTTATCGTGAGTCCACTGCATTGTATGTTTGGACCGACCCACTTAATCATCACTTAATGTCAATGATTTAGGTACTTGACAACACAAGATTCATCCGTACAAAACAGTCAAACGTGGCAAGCCAGCAGTTCGTCAGGAAATTGATATCTCACTTCAAACAAGTGATAAGCAAAGAAAGCGAGGTGTTATGCACGTGTTGACCCGTCTGGATATTGCAGGGAAGAACATACCAGCTGATGAACGGAATGTTGCAAGTTTCACTGGGTTCCAGGCTAATATCAATGAGTATGTTGTGAAAAGTACAGCATACTATTTTCTGACATTTCCAAAGCCTCCTCGGAAGTCAGTGGTTATGTGTCGCATGGTCACCGCAGCCGAGTGCAAGTCAATGCCATTTATTCAGCTAGTAGGCGACCAACCAGTCTATGCCCTTATAGTCCAGCTGAAAAATGAGAATTCTGAGAAATTTCAACTTATCCTTCAATTCTTGGGTCCATTCCACGCTCACATTTCCTTCATATCGGCGATAAAAAAGCGGTTCCATGGCTCCGGTTTATCTGAAATTCTTGCGGCAGCTGTTATAACTTCAGAAGGATCAGTTGACCAAGCACTTCGTGGTAAACACTACAACAGAGACATAATGTGCCTTTCACTTATGTATGAGGTGCTCATTTGCAGGATTATTTTTCGCGGGGTCAGCGAGTGACTGAAGCTATCATCGGAGCTCAAATCAAAGTTGGAAAATCTTAGTCCACCCTATAGCTCAAAAGAACAATTACAGGCCATCGCAGATGACCTTCTGATGGATACAGAGTTCAAGTCCTTTGTAGAAAGACCATTTGAGAGTGTTGGGAAATCATACAGCCCTATGGCAAGGTTCTGGTTGAGCTTTATAGAAATGGTTGAAATACTGATCATCAACATATATGCCCTGAGGACACAGGATTGAGATTCATTCAAAGCATCCCTCCGAATGATGATGCTATGCCTGCGGATATACGACAATGATAAATACAGCAGATGGCTTGTAGAATTCTGGCTTGAGATAAGCAGTCTCCCCGAAGAAAAAGAGAGGTATATGCGATATGGCCTATTCGCGCAATCAATGACCGGGAAACCGTAATCATGCCTACCCCTGGATCTCTGGATAGAAATGACCATGAATAAAAGGTCGAAGATGAAAGCAGGTCGGAAGCACATCTTAAAAAATAAAAAAGATGTTGTTGACTCACACACGAACCGTCAACTCTGTGAATATAGTTAAAAGTTCCCTACATGTATTGGCAAAACCTCACCAAATCATCTGAAGGTCACAGAGAGAACTCCACAACGAGGATGTTGCTGGATGATCGCGGTGTACAAGATCTAGACAATTACGTCACGGAATTTTATTTTGACCCATTCGACCTTACATAGCCTATCTTGAGGTCGCTCCAGTCAGGAATGGTCGCATCAGATGCACTTGGCCAAGACTTTATCTCAGCACATGCGGATAGGGAGATTCTAGTGCAATCATTCTTCAGAGAGCGCATGTTCTCTGGTGACAGTTTGATGCAACCATACATATAAACAGCAGACAAAGCTTAAGCAAACCACCAGTTATCAAAGAAGCATCAAAAGAGAAGGTCACAAAAACAAATGCTTTGGAAAACAAAGCCATGGCCGAGATCATCACTTTGGCACAAGAGTTAAATGATGGTTTTGTGATATCTGAAGTCATGGAATACCTTGTGACAGAAGCGTGTCTCCCCTTCTTCAATGTAAATGGAACAATGCGCAAGAATCAAACTGGAACAAAAGTTCAACTTTATTGAACTGGAGTTCCGGGAAAGATACATTGCACTAGTATACATGGGGTTCATTTGGAGGCTTCCAACACCGTCTGCTGGGGATAGAGAGAAGCAATACGAAAGTGCTTATACATGGGGCGAATATGCTGCTAAAATCTTTAACCTTGTTGTCCAACGCCATCCTACGGCTTCCTAGATAATATTTGCAAATTACCCATATGATCTACAACACAGCATCAAAGATAGTGAACATGAAAGGCGAACAGGTGAATTGCCTTTTGTTGGTTGGACCAGGAATACTCTCATCAAGATAAATGATAAACTGCCATCGCCTAGGCACTTCAACAACATGTTCAAGAACTCAGGAAACAAATTTCGTCTGCAGCAATTTCTGAAGACTGAGTTCAGAACCTTGTTACTCAAACATCCAGATACCAGATTTATTTACTATGTGAGGGAACGCTGTAGTGATTTGTCCACCGATGAGGAGGTAGTTGAGTTGACATGTTAGCATATGAAAATGAAAATAAAGAAAAGCATAATTGATTGCGCAACACTCCTTGATAAGGATATTAGCAATATCATTGTCTCATTTCACATCCACACTGGTGCAGATACTATTTCCAGTTTCTATGGCCGTGGAAAACCATCACTCTTTGACAGCGCAAAGAAGTCAGAAGAGGCACGATATATATTTAGAGGGCTTGAGAAATGACATCACAAACTCTTAAACAGATAGAGCAGTATACCATCAAATTCATATACAAGGATAAACCAAGCAAGACACTTGCAGAAGCTCTGGCCAAAACGTGGGAGGGGATGAAGAGGAAATCGACTCTCAGGATTCCTACTGATACAGATTCATATAATTTGAAGGTAACACGGGCCAACTATCAGGCATTCATCATGTTAAAATTAATTAATCCAGATACTCCATCATCTCCCCTTCAGCATGGTTGGAGCTGGGGATAGGGCAAATGTTTGCCAATGCGGTATTCACAGCCGGCAAAACCTCAACGTCTAAGTGATGCCAGAACAAAGAGCACTGTAGACTCTGACACAGATTCAGATACTAGTGATTGTAACAGTGATTCTGACTCTGATTTTGATTGGTATGACACTGAGTAGGATGATGAAATAAGTGCAATAAATCAAGATAAGCATCATTGGACCATGTGTTTAGAAGTAACTGTGTTTTTGTTGTCCAAGGACCCTGATGCAAGTCTTTCGGTAGCCCTTTTGGCAGCCATTTTGAATGTTCATGGTCAAGGTAAGTACTTTTACTTTTAAAAGTTGTATAGTTAAATTTACCATGTCAGAACACATATTATAAGACACTAAAATCATTAGAATCGGACAATGTTAACTGTTGGTGAATTTGACCGCCAGTCAAAAGTGCGTTGACCTTTCGATGTGTTTGACCATAGCACCCTCATTTAAGGTAGGAGGTATAACAAATTAGACATTTTTGGAATCCTCATGACCAGACGAGAATATCGACACGATTGGAATATATTTGAATTTTGAACCCTGTTTGGCCTTTATTGACCCCTCCCGGAAATGCCTGACATTTTCAAGGGGGCAGCCCAAGTCAAAATTGTTCGGTATGCATCAGGGAACACAAAAACACTTTTAAACCTTTGTTCCCAGAATTTGGTCACGGGACCTACAGGCTGGTCTCCTGCTAATAGTGTTTATCCTATATATAAATTATACTCCCAACTTTCTATATTATAATGTTGTCTTCAGATATGTTCAGTGCAGAGGGGCTCTTAAAAATAATATTATACCCGGTAAAGGTTTTAACCCTTTCTCACTTACAACAAATCTGCAGCAGATGGCTTTGAAAACGTATTGGCAAAATGTTGAAAACCTCTATACTAATATGAAAGATAATTTAATTATTGGATCGAGTTGAAAGCATTTTGTCAACAGAAGAAATTGATCATCACGAGTCACAATGTTCTATTTAAAGTCGTCGCCTGTATGTGGGAAAGGGTTAAGCTTGGGGTATATTTAGCGCGAGTGTTATTGGTTGAACATAAACATGGTTGAGAAGTTCCAATTTGTTGACATCGTTAATCTAGACGAGTTATTGTGGACACAAGGCAATTGAAATAAAGAAAATACTCCCAGCTTCACAATTCCCACCATAAGCGTGTTGACAGCCTTACTTCTGTCATATTCCATTACAAATTGCATAGCGATGTCGAAAGTAAAAAAGTGTTCAGAACCTTCCAATAGGGGTGACACTATATAATAAACAAACAATTTACTTTACTTTTATTTACATGTAGAACCTAAACACTATATGTTTATGTTGCTGTTTATAATGTCACATGTAATGAACAAGTACTGTATCACTGTATTGAATCGACAACGGAAGACAAAGATGTAGAACTGTCAAACATGACAGCTATACATTATTGTCTCTGCTGCTACGATATATGATGGCGACATCTTTGAAACCAGTTTGTGTAACGATTTGGATTATAAAGTTTAAATATTCAAATCGTTATAGACACTAGTTCGAAACCCTTCTCATAACAACGGCATTTATATTGTAGTGTTGGTTGATTTCTATACAACAGTATTAATGATCATTTTAAAACAAGCTTCATACACGTTAACATCATGATCGCTTACCACTCGTCTACACGCGCTAATGAGCCAAGATCACTTGTAGTAGTCATATTGGGTAAAACAAAACAACCGTTTACCTTTGTAGATTCAACTTACTTGAAAAAGATTATATGCATAGAGAATGAGTAAGATATGAAATACAATAAGACATGTTCTTATGTTGAAATACAAGAATGTAAAGTATTATCTTCATTATCACTTCCCCACTTGCAGACGCGTCTACACCATCGAACTTTTTGAAAACATTGTGGCAAATTGCGAAAGTTCTCATGATAAGCAATTTCTCCCTTTGCCACAATGATTTAAAATATATTCAATAATAACATTTTCATTTAAAAATATTTCCATATGCTGCAAACATGTTGTATGTGGGAAAAGGTAAATAATGTCGAGGGCTTGGTGTGAAACGGTTGTAACTAAAAACCTATTTTGAAAACCCTAGTTTAGGGGCAATTTTGACCCCTTTGTAAACAATGCAAATTTAGGTGACATTGCTCAGAACGAGCAATGGCACCTAAATTTCCATTGTTTACCAAGAAAAATGATTTAACGCTTATAAAGACTTTATGGCGAGGTGATTAACCTTGGTAAAAAAAATACCGATTTTAGTTACAACCGTTTCACGCCAAACCCTCGATGTGGTTGATGGCAATATGTTACCTTGTGATCGTATTAGTACACGTTTTCAACATCACAAAATGAATATTCCATAAAGATACTACTGAAGTATACCTGTACCACATTATGGTGGCTAAACACTATAACCTAATTAATCTAGATACAAACATTACATTTATATTTTAATAGACAGACAGAAAGAACATTTATTAATGACGTGTACAAAAAGACATTATCTAAATACATACATATACATACAATATCAGAGACATATAAACACTTGTGTGTTGATATGTCTCTGACAATATACATGACTGGAAAATACGAACAAACATATTTATAGTAATTATGAATTAATTAAACATGATTTAAACATTATTTAAACATTAATCAAATCTGAATTATACATGAATTATACATGAATTAAACATGGATTAAGTATTTAATGGTATTAGTCTTTTTGTTTATAATAACAATATGTGTGCCAAACGAGTGTAGCGCATCTAAATTCTATGATCAATTTTGTATACGTAGGTTTACGTAGTTTTCACATTAAGAAATAATTGAACAGTTTTCGTAAATCAAAAAACATGTCAGACAGTTCCTCTAATATTATTTCTAATTTAACAATAACAATTATACAATGTCCGAGTCCAAGATAAAGGGGGAAGAGTGCGGGTAAACTGGTCTTTTCCATTCAATATCTCTCTTATTCTCCAACCAAACCTTGTGATGTGGGTACTCTAAAGAATTGTCTTATTCAGATGAGTATTTTGAGAACCAACAACGTTTGGTTTAAACGTCAAATTATGTTATTGATATTTGAAATATGCACCTTATCTGAAGCTCTGTAACATACAAGAGTTCATTGCGATCATGTTATTGTAAAAAGTCAAACGTTGCTTCCTGCTCCACCTGGGTGTTTTCCTCGATAGCTCGAACGCTGAATTCTGTGCCACCAAACCTTAACTCGACAATAAGCTTAGACTTTGACCTCCATCCACCGATTGGGCATTTGATAAGGACCGTACCAAGTTTTGTACAGTCTTTGTTCGTGACAACAGGGTCTTCCAAAGTTGACACCATTATATCTATGCATACTTGGGCATTTCTATCATTGATGGAATACGTTTTGGAACAAACGGTATGGGAATCGATATCATCATCAATTGTAATGAATTTGCTGAATACGTTTCGGCAGTAAATCTTGTCGTACCTGTTTTCTGGTGGATGAATGGACTCGTCAAAATCGGTAGTGACGGCTACCCCGTAGGTGTTTTGAACTACCCTGGAGGATATTGCACTTGGTCGATGACCGTATATAACAGCACCCTTTAGCACAGCCATGCCAGGCTCGTCTGGGGACACAACCATCACGTCTGTAAATGCTTCTTTCACCGCATTACGAACCAAAGGAGACTCAGAAAACCCGCCAACCATCAGAATCTTATCAAGACGCTTTACTTTTGGATGCTTTAGAACACCTTTCACGTGTTCAATAATGCTATTTATAGACATTGAAAAGATTCCTTCCATGATGTCACCGGCAATAGTCATTCTGTCCCGCTTGAACGTGACCTTCTCTCTGAGACTTGACTTATCAACAGCCTCTTTCAGCGTACATTGTTTCGTGTCTTTCATGTGTTCGGCCAGAGCAGCAGACATCTTTATTGTCATACCAGAATCCCCACATTTACTGCCGATGTTCTTCTTCTTTATTTCAAAATCTCTAAGCAGTTCTAAATGTTCTATCTGCAATGGAAGAAATAAACAAAACAAAGTCGTCTCCGATAGTAAAGCACTATGCATTTAACCGTTTACCTGGATCCAATTACACCAACATTACTTAGCGTTAAGTAATACTTAAATACTTAAAAGCCTATTTCTTCATTTTTGTTTCCCTAATCTTTTGTCAAACATGAAAACATGAATGGTGGAATGTATTTAAGTATATATATAAATAGTAACCTTGCTGACTATTGGATGATGAGGTTAGTGAAACTGGGCACTGATATGATATCTTTTGGGGCATCTTGATGGCAACACTTTTAAAATCTAGCTAGTTGGAATAACAGTATAAAAATGAACGGGAAAACATGATGGGTAAATAATATATTTCGTTGGTGAGCAAGTTTTCCTTGTCCATCAATGGATTTAAAAATGCACCACGTATTGGCTGTATCAGAAAAAGGGTTGATTAATTGAATATTAAACAATTGCTGTATAATTACAAAATAAATATATATATTATTATTTCAGATAATACTGGAAACACTTTTTTAAATCTTTCCCACATACGACAAATCTGCAGCAGACGACAAAAACCTAAACAAATGGGAATATTTTCATAAATGCGAAGTTATTGTGCTACATTTTGCGATTTTAAGAATACATTAAGGGGTAAAAAGGACGCGCATGCGCAGACAAATGTTTACAATAATTTTGGAGATCGAAATCAACACGTTGTGAAAATATATTTTTGGTTTCGTTTTAAAAAACTATTGTTATCATATATTTATATCATATATTTAAAAGCGGGTTTCGTGTTTTTCGAATCAAACAGTATTTCTTAAGCCATAAAATGCTGATTCCCGCGCCAATTGCTGCATCTTGCAGCAACTCTTGTTGAGCTCAGTATTGATGAATCAGTTTTAATATTTTTCATACTACGCGTACCTTGAATTCTTTTCGAAACTTTTTCATCGTTTCTTCACCGAATAGTTCGTCCAGGAATTCGATATAAGAGGCGTCTACCTTTGTGCCGCCCCATGCCCCTCCACTGGCACGATGAATCTCCTTCAAGGTCCCATCATGTTTTACCTCGTGAACTGTGACGTCAACAGTACCACCTGCAAGGGATTGCATTACGATTGATCAAAGTACAAATTAGAAGTAATATTAATGGACCCTAGACTGAAACTGCTGTTTCAATCAAAGCAATCACAGTGCCGAGGGGGACTAATCTAAATAACTTACATTTTCCTTCGAAACATAAAACGGTACTGACAATGTCAGTTTCAAGAAAGATTGTTTTAGTACGATATGTACGGTGTGTGTGTGTGTGTGTGTGTGTGTGTGTGTGTGTGTGTGTGTGTCTGTGTGTCTGTGTGTGTGTACAACACTGTATACGATCATTCAAACGACCTTAGTCCTAATTTTCACTTTTATTAAATGGCTGAGTCACTCTGCCCCTTTTAATATATTGTACTTGAGGGAAGATGACTATGTATAAGCAACGGAAAGCAACTAAGAAAAGTCATGCTTGCACGGACAAATGGCAATACATATTTTTTTAATGTGTCAGGGCATCTAAAACATAACTGCCATGCGGTATGGTATACCTCTTGACAGAATTTGTTCTCCCTAACATTCTAACAGAGGTGAAACGCTAGTTATAACCGTAGTGTAAACTACTATTTTTTACCGAGTTTAATCTATTGAAACATGTTGTTGTTAGCAAATTATAAATATTAATATTGTGTTATGCTTCCTCTCAAAATATATGAGCCATTCCACGAGGAAACCAACATTATGGACTCGCACAGTCCACCAAGGCTAATCCGGCCGACACATTTCCTCTCAGGGAAATAGAGGTATATATAGAGAGAGAGTAATGATTCCTGAAATAGAAAATCCACAGTAGGCGAAAAGTGTCTGTCCGGGTTAGCTTGCGCTCATGCTGATCCGGGTCGGATACTTTACGCACGTAGAGTCTACAATGTTGGTTTTTTCGTGGAAAGGCTGATATATAAGGTACGTTTACCTCCACAATCCAAGACCATGTAGACTGTTTCCGCCGAGAATGGACCCAACTGATCATGGTTCCTCTCTAATGGTACGGTTTTGCAGTATACACTTGCAGCCTCGGGTTCCAACGCAAGTTTCAATTGATCTGATGGGATACCACCCTGTTAAGTTCAACGAAAATCTAAGTAATACTAAGTATGATTAATCTCATTTCTTGGCGACTTATGAATTACCAATATGGACCTTTTTAGCCAGACTGAATTATTAGTAAAACTCAATATTTCTCAATTATGTTTCGACCAGGTTTATTTACCAATGCAAGTTTTGACCTAGTTTATTTACCAATATAAGGGTGTAAAGTGGTGGATTGTATTGCTTTTGAATTTTAGATTCAATGAACAAATGCTAAAACGAATAAGGAACACTCATCTGGTTGATATGTATAGGCCTATGTTGTATTGTCGTCATGTTTAATTGTTTTATAAGTTTATACATGTTGAATTTCATGTGAATTCCTTTAATGTCAAATAGTGTAAATGTTAAACATTAAACTAAGTTAAGTATCAGTTCCATTGATAATATTTTACCGCATCTTCGCTAGCCAAGGCTACTTCGTACATTACCATTCCCATAAGTTATTATGGTAATGTAATGGACAAATTACCCTTGGCTTGCGAAGATGATTTTACCGGTGCGAATACAAACTATATCCAGTTATTTACGTTCATCATATATTGTGTATTGATAGTTGCAAATCAGACTGTTCCATGACAACGTTAGTTCAGAAAAGGTTACAGTTGCCTCAAATACTTGTAATATTTAATTCACAAACTACTTCACTGATCGCTAGCCTGATGGTGATACAGTTGTGACATTATTCGAACGTCATATATACTTATCATTTCGAGATTATTCGATAATTAATTCTTTATAGAATTACTTTTATCATAGAGGTATTTGATATTACTGCTAAGATATATTAAAAGTCGTTGCTTGTGTCAAATTATTACACCCTTCTCTTACCTGTACTGCCGCTTCTCGCATAAACTGTTTGGCGGGCTCCTTCCATATCGCTGGCACAGTTAATACCCAGTTTATATCCCCGTTATCAATCGATATACCGCGGTTTACAATCATGTCCAGTAAATGCTGTCGGAGGAAATTAATGGCGATGGAGAATATCGTCATGGCTGACATCTCTTTTCCCGTAGCGTCCTCGATTAATGCGTCTCTTTGCATGTTCTGTGAATAAATCGAATTAAATGAACGACTAGTGTTCTTCCTTCGTGTGCAAATAACGAACCTTCACAAATCAGATAAAAATACAATTATAATCCAAGTACGAATGTAGATGAAACCACCTTAATTATGGTAAGATTTGTTTATCTAATTTAATTGTATTAATTCATTTGATAATGCAAGATTATATTGAAAACTAACATTCCTGTTCCTAGCGGCATTATGCGGACCTTGATCTTTGCACAAATCGCATTCAGATGTAGGCAGCAAAATATATGGAGAGAAAGTTTGGCTGCTATTGCATGGTTAACATTGCACAGACGAATGAAAACATTATAGGGTTGCCTACCCTTTCAATCCGATTGACCGACTAATCAGCGAAGGTAAACTTTTAAAGTGTTTTCGATAGAGATACAAATGTTTTGAAATAACATCCCATCATGTGTTCAATAAACAACAAAGGAGTGTCGGTTCTTGTATACATGTATATAACACACTATTTCTCACCAGCTTCCCGTGTAGAAGCATTTTAAATCTGCTGTAATAATACCAGTCTGCATTCTCCTCATGTTCGGCCAGCTCCAGATATTTCTCTTCGGCTTCGTATCCAAACGAGTGAAATGATTGGTCAGGATTTAGTAATACTGTGGTCGGGGTCTTCCACGATACGAGGCCCTGAACGTGTATAATGAAAACACTAAACAGCAGAGCGTTTAAGGATTTGACTCGTTTAAGCAAAGTAACAACACAATTTAAAACACTTAATGTTAAAACTTAGCTATAGAATAAGCTTACATGGTTTGTTGACAATATCAACATTACAAAAAACGTATATCTTCATTTAGAAAAAGTAAAAACTATTCTTAGTACGTAATGCATTATATTGTTGTCTCAAAAACGCTTTGAGAAAATACCTCAATAATTAATTATAGTATGTACACTGAATATGTGTCTTAAAATTCTAGGAAGGGTCGATGCAGTGGTAGAGTCCCGACCTCTAGTAACAAAGGTTCCGTGTTCGAACCCCGTGATAAGCGAGTTCTGCCTTTTGCGAGGATGCAGACACCAAGCGTAGTTAATTCAAGCCGAACGTCTGTTTCGTCATCGATGTGAGATAAATAAGTCAAAATTAAGTGGGGATGTATGCCCAGACAAAATATGACTTCTCAACCACCAACTAACGTTACCGATGCTACTGACTTTGTTCGACTGGTGAAACAACGCCAACTCAGTCTTAGCGAAAGTCGTGAGTCTTTGAGTCCTAACTGACACAAATTCCTTCGGACTGACACTATTTCATGATAATTTGTAAAACAAAGAAGGGAATAAATGAAACATGAGCTTTCGGACTGACAGGTTCAAATTTTTTCTCGAAGTTTTCAACTACGTTATCAATGATACAAATACTGCTCAGCTGATAAAACAACCACCATCTACGTTACCGACGCTACTGACGCTGCTCGGCTGATTAAACAATCACCAACTACGTTACTGATGATACAGACACTGCTCGGCTGATTAAACAATCACCAACTACGTTACTGATGATACAGACGCTGCTCGGCTGATTAAACAATCACCAACGACGTTACTGGTGATACAGACACTGCTCGGCTGATAAATCAAACACCAACTACATAACCGATGTTACTGACGCTGCTCGACTGATAAATTAACCACCAACTACGTTACCAATGTTACTGACGCTGCTCAGCTGATAAAACCACCACCAACTACGTTACCAATATAACTGACGCTGCTCAGCTGATAAAACAAACACCAACTACGTTACCGATATAACTGACGCTGCTCAGCTGATAAAACCACCACCAACTACGTTACCAATATAACTGACGCTGCTCAGCTGATAAAACAAACACCAACTACGTTACCGATATAACTGACGCTGCTCAGCTGATAAAACCATCACCAACTACGTTACCAATATAACTGACGCTGCTCAGCTGATAAAACAAACACCAACTACGTTACCGATATAACTGACGCTGCTCAGCTGATAAAACCACCACCAACTACGTTACCAATATAACTGACGCTGCTCAGCTGATAAAACAAACACCAACTACGTTACCGATGTTACTGACGCTGCTCGATTGATAAAACAATCACCAACTACGTTACTGATATTACTGACGCTGCTCAGCTGATAAAACAACCACCAACCACGTTACTGATGTTACTGACAACGCTCGACTGATAAAACAACCACCAACTACGTTACCGATGTTACTGACGCTGCTCGACTGATAAACAATCACCAACTACATTACCGATGTTTCTGACGCTGCTCGATGATTACCAACCACTAACTACATTACCGATGTTACTGACGCTGCTCGGCTGATAAGACAATCACCCACTACGTTACCGATGTTACTGAGGCTGCTTGTCTGATTAACAACTACTAACCACATTACCGATGTTTCTGACGCTGCTTGGGTGATGAACAATCACCAACTACATTACCGATGTTACTGACAATGCTTGGGTAATAAACAATCACCAACTACGTTACCGATGTTACTGACAATGCTTGGGTAGTAAACAAACACCAACTACGTTACTGATGTTACTGACAATGCTTGGGTAATAAACAATCACCAACTACTGATGTTACTGGCAACGCTTGAGTAATAAACAATCACCAACTACATTACCGATGTTACTGACAATGCTTGGGTAATAAACAATCACCAACTACGTTACCGATGTTACTGACAATGCTTGGGTAATAAACAATCACCAACTACATTACCGATGTTACTGACAATGCTTGGGTAATAAACAATCTCCAACTACGTTACTGATGTTACTGGCAATGCTTGGGTAATAAACAATCACCAACTACATTACTGATGTTACTGACAATGCTTGGGTAATAAACAATCACCAACTACGTTACTGGCAATGCTTGGGTAATAAACAATCACCAACTACATTACTGATGTTACTGACAATGCTTGGGTAATAAACAATCACCAACTACATTACCGATGTTATTGACAATGCTTGGGTAATAAACAATCACCAACTACATTCATTACCGATGTTACTGACAATGCTTGGGTAATAAACAATCACCAACTACATTACCGATGTTACTGACAATGCTTGGGTGATGAGCAATCACCAACTACATTACCGATGTTACTGACAATGCTTGGGTAATAAACAATCACCAACTACGTTACCGATGTTACTGACAATGCTTGGGTAGTAAACAAACACCAACTACGTTATTGATGTTACTGACAATGCTTGGGTAATAAACAATCACCAACTACGATATTGACGTTACTGGCAATTCTATGGGTAATAAACAATCACCAACTACATTACCGATATTACTGACAATGCTTGGGTAATAAACAATCACCAACTACGTTACCGATGTTACTGACAATGCTTGGGTAATAAACAATCACCAACTACATTACCGATGTTACTGACAATGCTTGGGTAATAAACAATCACCAACTACGTTACTGAGGTTACTGGCAATGCTTGGGTAATAAACAATCACCAACTACATTACTGATGTTACTGACAATGCTTGGGTAATAAACAATCACCAACTACGTTACTGAGGTTACTGGCAATGCTTTGGTAATAAACAATCACCAACTACATTACGGATGTTACTGACAATGCTTGGGTAATAAACAATCACCAACTACATTACCGATGTTATTGACAATGCTTGGGTAATAAACAATCACCAACTACATTCATTACCGATGTTACTGACAATGCTTGGGTAATAAACAATCACCAACTACATTACCGATGTTACTGACAATGCTTGGGTAATAAACAATCATCAACTACATTACCGATGTTACTGACAATGATTGGGTAATAAACATTCACCAACTACGTTACTGATGTTACTGACAATGCTTGGGTAATAAACAATCACCAACTACGTTACCAATGATACAGACACTGCTCGGCTGAAAAAACAACCACCAACTACGTTACAATGATACAGACACTGCTGGGCTGATAAAACAACCACCAACTACGTTACAATGATACAGACACTGCTCGGCTGATAAAACAACAACCATTTACGTTACAATGATACAGACACTGCTCGGCTGATAAAACAACCACCATCTACGTTACAATGATACAGACACTGCTCAGCTGATAAAATAACCACCAACTACGTTACCGATGTTACTGACGCTGCTCAGCTCATAAAACAACCACCAACTACGTTACCAATGTTACTGACGCTGCTCAGCTGATAAAACAACCACCAACTACGTTACCGATGTTACTGACGCTGCTCAGCTCATAAAACAACCACCAACTACGTTACCGATGTTACTGACGCTGCTGAGCTCATAAAACAACCACCAACTACGTTACCAATGTTACTGACGCTGCTCAGCTCATAAAACAACCACCAACTACATTACCAATGATACAAACACTGCTCGGTTGATAAATCAACCACCAACTACGTTACCGATGTTACTGACGCTGCTCAGCTGCTAAAACAACCACCAACTACATTACCAATGATACAGATACTGCTCGGCTGATAAAACAACCACCATCTCATTACCGATATTACTGACGCTGCTCAGCTTACAAAACAACCACCAACTACATTACCAATGATACAGACACTGCTCGGCTGATAAAACAACCACCAACTACGTCACCAATGATACAGACACTGCTCGGCTGATAAAACAACCAACAACTACGTTACTGGTGTTACTGACAATGCTCAACTGATAAATAAAACAACAACCAACTACGATACAAATGATACTGACAATGCTCGGCTGATAAAGTAATCACCAACTACGTTACTGATGTTACTGACGCTGCTCAGCTGATAAAACAACCACCAACTACGTTACCAATGTTACTGACGCTGCTCAGCTGATAAAACAACCACCAACTACGTTACCAATGTTACTGACGCTGCTCAGCTCATAAAACAACCACCAACTACATTACCAATGATACAAACACTGCTCGGTTGATAAATCAACCACCAACTACGTTACCGATGTTACTGACGCTGTTCAGCTGATAAAACAACCACCAACTACGTTACCAATATTACTGACGCTGCTCAGCTAATAAAACCATCACCAACTACGTTACCAATGTTACTGACGCTGTTCAGCTGATAAAACAATCACCAACTACGTTACCAATGTTACTGACGCTGCTCAGCTGATAAAACAACCACCAACTAATTTACCAATGTTACTGACGCTGCTCAGCTGATCAAAAAATCTCCAACTACGTTACCAATGTTACTGACGCTGCTCAGCTGATAAAACAATCACCAACTACGTTACCAATGTTACTGACGCTGCTCAGCTGATAAAACAATCACCAACTACGTTACCAATGTTACTGACGCTGCTCAGCTGATAAAACAACCACCAACTACGTTACCGATGTTACTGACGCTGCTCAGCTGATAAAACAATCACCAACTACGTTACGGTAATATCAATGTTACCGACGCTTCTCGACTGATGAAAAACGTAACACACTACTTTTTTGAGCCCCTTCTTAATAAAGGTACAAGTCGTCATTTCTGCACAGGATACTTGCAGATCACACTAGCCATCTGCTCAGTCTTATCATAATTTATGCAATTTGACATATCTGAAAATCATATGTTAGTAATATGTGAACAGTGTATCTCTTGATCAGACCATGTGGATGCACAGGCTTTTCTGGATCAATAACGTTCACGCAATGAAGAAAACTAGTACCGTTTCCCAAGAACGGGCTCATGTATAAGCCGTATTTTACGATTTGTGGTCTTATCGAAGCGTAACGGGATCCGATAAAGGTGATTTGTGT
Organism: Serripes groenlandicus; assembly: GCA_031761405.1. Classification (NCBI taxonomy): domain Eukaryota; kingdom Metazoa; phylum Mollusca; class Bivalvia; order Cardiida; family Cardiidae; genus Serripes; species Serripes groenlandicus. The sequence continues at coordinate 67,825,691 of JASEVX010000006.1, forward strand.
ATAATAACAGAGGCTACACTTCTATTTGTTGAGATACATGTAGGTATATATACAACAGAGGACTAGATAAGGACAAGTAAATGGGTCTTTCTTCCACATTATATCTCTGTTAGCACTCAATAAAACCTATGTTGTTGATACTCAAAAGAATCGTTTAACTGTGACGATCGTTTTGAGTACCCACAACATAGCTTTTGGAGGTCAAATCAGGATTTTACAATATGCAATACGCACCTTATTTAGAGATCTGAATTGTTAAGGCGGACACACATGAACATAATTACCCAAGTCTTCACGATACGCTGATGCAAAAAGAACCCAATTCGCCACACGCGTCTCGTATGTATGTGATGACAAACAAGAGCACATGGGATATATATGACGGATTGCTTCATTCCATGATAAAATGGTGTCGTCTCACTTTGCCAATTGTTCGTTTTTCAGGTAAAATACAGCATATCTACATATTGTTCTTTGTTTCTGCAGGGGAGGAAGTGTTATTGTTGATGGTGCATGTGGATTGTAAATTGGTGCGTGCTTTATACCCTTATTTTATTACGATTCTTCGATCTCCTAATTACTTCGATATTAAAAGAGAATTAGTAAAAACTACATGTATTTATAACCTCACCTGACCGCTTGACGCCGTCCAAGACTGGTTAGTGTGCACCTTAAGCGGATTCGTTTCGAAGTCATGCTTGAATGAAAAGGCGTACCCGGAATACGTCGTACCGAAATCTATGGCGGCCACGATCAGGCGGTCACTGTTGCTGGTCTCGGATTTTTGCATGCTCTCTATCTATCCGGTCTGAAAGTTAATTCACGTTAATTCGAGATTTTAAGAGACGTCTGCTTTGATCATTTCCTCGAGTTAAAGTTTCATATTGAAAAGTGCACATGTATAAATTTGATACAGGGTCGGAAACATTGTAAGGAAATTATGTATTGCTCGTAAATAGCATTTTATTTTTAATTGTCGGCATTCAATCTTTTTAAAAGGCGTAAAATATCGTCTGTATCAGGAAAAGAGGTTAGGAAAATGGAATTAATGACGAATTAACGATACAAAAATATGGTTTCGTTGCTAACAGTATTTCAGTTATATTACGACTGCCGGTTAACATTTTCACACATATACATGAATACGCTTTCTGACGCCTTTGCAGTAGACATCATTTCAAAACATTGTGACAAAAGATCAAATTACCCATATTGAGCATGTTTTTCTTTTACCAGTGTTTTCAACTCTTTTCAGTAGTAACATTTTCATTTTAGAGGTTTTCCAAAACAAAATCCTCGATGTTTTTCATCTGCTTCATATTTGTAGTATGCGGTAAAGGATTAAATAGCTTAATTGCCTTTCTCGCACCAATACTCAACATAGCATCTTTACATAGGCTACTGGTTGTCAATTGATGGAAGTAGGCGACTGAAGCTGCTATTTAATCCTTTCCCTCATACGACAATTCTGCAGCAGACGACTTTGAACGTATTTTGTCAAAAAATAGAAAATCTCTATAATTGAATGGATAACCTATGACTAAAAGTGAAAAAATATTGTGGCAAAAGGAGAAATTGCTCGTTTTGAGCAATTGCTTCTTTTGTCACTATGTTTTCAAAAAGCCGTCTGCTGCAGAGGCGTCAGAAAGCGTCTATATGAGGGTAAGGGTTAAGTTATTCGTCACAAATTACAAATCTGACTTAACTAAGTGTATGCCGCTCCCCCTCATAGTATCCTTTGTTTGATGAGACGACTTTTGAAAGTATTGAGGTAAAGGGAGATTTTTCGCAAAGCGATTACTTTATCTTTTCAACACAATGATCTAGCCAAGTATTAAAGTAGATCGATTCATTTTTCTAGATGTATGGGTTTTCCCCACAGATGCTCACAGAGCAAACAACTCTAAAAACATCATATCAGGTACACGGTTAAAGGTGCTGAACTCCAGGTGGAAATCAAACTTTTGAAATTATAAAACTTCTGCAAATATTGCTTATTGTGACAACAAAGTAAGTAATAAATAGTTGTAAAACTATTTTGGAAGTAAATGTTGAAAAAAAAACAGTAAATTGAAAGTCATGATAATGTACACAGTTTGGCTTACTGGGTATGTCTATCCAGTAAAAATGAAGCATCAACGATCAATATTTAGATGTTTATGTTACTGGAAAGTGAAATTATTACTCTAATTCCATCACAGAATTACGATTCTAATGTTACAGGACTACCTTTGAACAGTTTTAACACTTTGACTATAGTATATATGCTATGGAGTTCAGCACCTGTAAACCGTTATCACATATAGACGTATTTTGATACAATTTGTTCAACACTTTACATTAATCAGCATTTCTTATATAGAGAGATGTTTCTCATTAACGCCTTGCAGGGGCGTAGCTTTGCAGTAATCAATGTGTAGGCCGTCTCGTGAGAAAATCAACATTGTGGACTCTGCGTAAAGTATCGACCCGGATCAGCCTAAGCATGCCACATAGGCCTACCCGGATAGACACTTTTCGCCTCCTGTGGATTTTCTGTTTTCAGGAATAACTACTCTATACATATATCCCCCTAAGACGGAATGGGTCGGCCGGATCAGTCTACGCGAACAGCGTAGGCTGATCTGGCCGATACATTACGCAGATGTCTATCGCCGCAGCTGCATTTTTTGGGCATTTTGAGAAAAAATGTGTAGGCACGTGCCTACAGTGCCTAAATGGAGCTACGCCCCTGCCTTGAATATATTTTCAAAGTCATCCAATGCATATTTACAGTATGTGGGAAAGGGTTAAGAGGAGACGGGAACCAAACGAGCAGACATTTTGATCTTGTTGATTCACGACTGAAAAGTGTTACCGTTATCTCTGTTTATCAAAGTTCAAAACCTTTAGTTGATACGAGGACACATGGAACATACATATTTAGGTGTGTATATATAACAGTAACAATAGTACCTATGTTCGATGCTAATTAACTGATAGGAGATATAAAATATTTACCGCGAGATCAATCCTCTTTCACGGGAAGTGATTTATAAATAAGAAATGAATGAAAACGAAAGTAGATTGTGTTTTCGAGTGTCAAAGATGTAAATAAACCGATATCCACACGGTAATTGTCAAAAAAATGTCTCTTTAAATAATACAGGTGCAATCAAGGTAAGTCACTAATATTTTATATCGAAAAAATCATTGATTGTATATTTTAAAATGCCTACCTGAATAGATATTGATAATCTATGGCTTCGTTGATGTTCTCTAATTTACTTCCTCGTTTATCAATTCCAATAATTTGATAAATAGATAGGATTTGAATGTACACCTGTGATCCTTTACTCGACTTCGTATAGCCTCTGTGACCAAATGGTTACAAGAGCAGAATACACAGTCATGCAGGCTGATCATAGTCTCAAATATTGCGTTTCTTTCTAGCATTATTATTTCTGTCTCTCTCTCTTTCAAAATAAGCTGGTATAAAACGTATTACTTCTTGACAAGATTTATTGAAATACCCAAAGTTCGAAAAATAAATTCACCGCGTTATATAGGGTGAATCAATCAATAATTCTACAAATACGAAGAATAAAACACGTATATTTACCTTTTAGTTCGGCTGTGGTTATAATTCAGTGGTATTCATATGTTAGAGGTAATTTCACCAAAATAAGTAACAACTAAATACTGCGCTATAAATGTAACCTGTGATGTATATTATCTAGTTGGGGTATCTTTAGTGGAAAATTGTGTAAAATTCATAGAATTCACGCTTCATTTCGAAATACAATTTCTTTTTTTTTTAAGGATTTACAGTTAACAATCTCGATAAGAAGTACATATTTTGCCAATAACATACCAACTTTGAAGTATCGGATTTCCTATATAGGTAGAGGAACATACAGTTGAAACAAAAGGTAAAAAACACTCTTTATTGTTTACATTTAATTAGCTGTCCACTTGAAACGTTTTACCCTTTTTTCATATACAGACGAATTTAAACACATCTGTAGCTGACGATTTTTGAAAACATTGCAGCAAAATGATCAATTACTTATAAAATGTTGTATTCTATTATATAATTTAAAGTTCATTCATAGAGAATTTTAATCTTTTGAATAAATGATTTGAGCCGTCCCGCGATAAAACAAACATTGTGGACTCTGCGTAAAGTATCGACTCGGATCAGCCTAAAAGCATGCCGCGCTGGCTTACCCGGTTAGACACTTTTCCTATAGATTTTCTGTTTCAGGAATCATTACTCTATACTTCTATCTCCCTGAGACGGAATTTTTCGGCCCTGATCAGTCTGCGCGGATAGCGCAGGCTGGTCTGGATCGATACATTACGCTGAGACCATAACGTTGGTTTTCTCACAATCGCCTATTGTCAATGTTTGATAAGGGTTAACTCTGTATATAATACATGCGACCTCCAACAACCGTGGGACAAACCATTTGTGAAAACATTATCAGAGCACTAGATAAGGCGAGTATTTCAAATTCTTAAGTCCTTATTTGATACTCAAACCCCTGTGTTGTGGGTTCTCGAAAGGACGATTCTTTTGAGTACCCACAACATAGGGTTTGGTATCTAGAGTCATAAGAAAAAGGTAGGTGGTAAAAGACCAGTCTACTCCTCCTGTTATAGTTTCTCTGCATGATTATGAGAAAAAGTCATTGCAAATGGTTTACAATTTCATTGTTTCATTGTTTCATTTGTATCTTTTCCTGAAATCGTTCTGTTAAATTGTTCAAATTACAGTAGCCGCGCGTGCTTGGTGAGTGATCCTAAATGTTTGGTTGTGTTTTCCTTGTATCCCATGTCCCGAAAGCATAAAGTTGGTCAATATTTAAGTAACGAATTTAGAGCTGTAACTTACACTTTTTCCTCTGTGTTTTATAAGCTCAGTGATGGTTACATTTAAACCTTTTCCCACATACTACAACTCTGCAGCAGTCGATTTTGAAAACTTTAAGTAAAATATATAAAATATGTCTAAATTTGCATTGTTTACAAAGGGGTCAAAATTGCCCCTAAACCAGGGTTTTAAAAAAATAGGTTTTTAGTTACAACCGTTTCACGCCAAGCCCCTCGGTATGTACTTTACTTTGACGCGTAACGATTTTCGTGTGGAATTCGATATCAAACTGAATGTTGTACATGTTGAGGTTAGTGTTACATTTTTTTCTAGTAAACCTATACATTGACTATACTTAATTTCCAAGTAGTTGACTTTCAGTTTCTGTTTCATCAACCGTAATATAAATGAGCCGTTCCATGAGAAAAACCAACCTTGTTGATTCATGCCGCGCAGGCTAATCAGTGAGTTTTCGCCTGCTGTGAATCGGTTTCAGGACTCATCACTCTTTACCTCTATCTCCCTGAGACGGAATGTTTCGGCCCGGATTATCCTGCGAGGATTGCACAGGCTGATGTGATCGATACATTACGCAGAGTCCATGATTTAGGTTTTCTCATGGAACGGCTCAAATGTAATGCCTATATATGGGAGTGTTTTATTACAATCCTTACAAAAGGATACTACCGAAAAGTGTAAAAGGAATACAAATAAACTGAATAATGCATTTCATGTCAAAAAGGCGCTTCTGCAGGCTAGCAAACGACTTTTGAAAACATTGTGGCATAAGTAGACATTACTCATAATGGTTAATTTCGCATTTTCTCGCAATGTTTTACAATGATTATACTTTCATTTATAGAGGTTTTAAATGTTTTTACCTGCATGTTTTTGAAGTCGTCTGCTGGATTTTTGTTTTGAAAGCTCTATCCGAAATGATATTTAACATAATTTGTGTCTGGAAAAACCTTAAGAGCAAAATATTATATCCGTATAATTGAAACGATAATTTATATACAAAATGTTAAAGCAAAAAGGGATAAAAAAAATGCTATAATACTGTTTTCCTTTTCTCACGATTTCTTCAAATGTTGTCTAGGTAAAGCGTGAAATCTCGATTGTTTAAATTATTGCATGATAAATACCCCATACAACATTTATACGTTATCTGCTGTAGCAATCATCATAAAATCAATGGATCAAAGTACCAAAGATATCAAATATCACACTTGAATAAATTATTCAATTGTAGACACTTATAGTCCAGACAGCCACGTAATTGATTCCTTTAATTAACACCTTCTCCGGCTGATAAACGTGGAACGAGCCTAGACAAAAGGTCTGTATCTTCATGATCTTAGTGTTGCGCACGAAGCTGCCCATTTTACCATTAGCGGCATAGGAAACAAAAGCTATACGATAGCAGGAACGTAGTTAACGATAGTTAACAGTTTAATATATATAGAATAGTATATGAGCCCTTGCATGCCAACATGTACAAGTTGACTCTTGTGAACAGTATATATATCCAGATCAGCTTGTGCATGCGCACAAGCTGATCAAGATATACACTGTTCACATATTACTTACGCAAGCTTTTTATATGATTCTCTCAACTTGAGAAGACTGATAATACGACTGCATGAGCGTGTGGAAATAATTATATCAACTTACACTGTTCAGAAATGATAAGCAGTTTTAAATATTTATGTCTAGGTCTTTTTAAAGTCGTCTGATGTGTTGTATGTGGGAAAGGGTTAACTTGTCTATGAATCTATATTTGTCCTGTATGCAGTACTCTTACCTCACGTTTACAATGATTATATTGATTATAACTATACACGTACATGTTAATATGTACCATGCAATGCCATTGTCCACTGATTGTTGGGATTCGCTCCGTTAGATATCTCTTATTGTCAGGCTTTCCCGGCTGTCTGTCCGTCTGTTTGTTTGTAAAGCGACGCTCCACAGCCCAACCCGAAGGGCCGATTCCGATGAAACTTGGTGAACAGGTGTCATACGGGCTCAGGGTGTGCGCGTTAGAGTTTCGTTGCTAAGGACCCACAACCAAGGCGAATCCCACGTCGCCTACCGGCTTGTTCTTATATTTGTATGATGTGTTATATTAGACCATGAGCTATAATGATATATGTCTAAATAAAGTTTTAGTTTTGTTCTATTTCAATCACGCTACAATTACATTTATATCTTTCGGAGCAGTCGTGTTGAAATTTGTAGATCATTAGTCGGATTAGTTATTTTTTTCAATTAGACGGATGCAACTAAAATCAGGTTATAAACAACAATTGAAACTAGTCGCAGTCACTATTTTATAGTCTACTACCGGGGCCCAAGTGTTTCCATTACGTTGCGGTGTGACATTTTCACATGGTTGATAACATTTTCATGCATTTTTAATCATTTGAATACCCAGTCATGTCTTAGATATGGCTTCGGACAGACGGACGGACGGCTGAACCTCGTCAAACCAATAAACAATCTGCTTTTCGTCGGGGATTATAAGTCCTCAAGTTATTACACTATATTGTTTGTTACACACTACTCGTCCGATTTTTAGATAAGTTTTAATACTCGCCCGATTTGGAAATATCGCACGTAAAATATAACACGTGGAACGTTATTTCAAACACAAGTTGAAAAAGGGGAAAGTTGTTCGCTTGAAGCATTTTTCTTGAAGAAGAAATGTTTACTATTTGGTCGTGGAAGGTCTTCTGTTTCACGGAAATAGCTAAGAAACGGTCGTTTGCTTATTGACACTGCAGTATCGGAGCAGGTTAGTCGTCTTGTTTTAACCCTTTCCCACATACAGAAAATATGCCGCAGACGACTTTGTAAACATAGTGACCTGAAAATCTCCATAAAAGATAGCTTTATTGTTAAATGTAGTTGAAAACATTGTGGCCAAAGGTGAAATTGCTCATCATGAGCAATTTCAACTTTGGCCACAATGTTTTCAAAAGTCGTCTGCTGCTGTTGCGTCAAAATGTGTCTGCAGGTGGGAAAGGGTTAAATGTACAACTCTCGATCTATCATTTGGTTTGGAAGCCAAATGTCAGGGTATACACCGGTGTCTATCATTCACATTCGATCATTCACATTCGACTCGACGCGCATCGCTCAGAGCTTGTAGTCGGATCACTGAGTTGATCTTCAGTATATATCAATAGCTTTGTTACTTTGAACAGTACAGACACTTACAAGAATTTCAATTGGAAACCTTGCGACCTGTGTTAGTATATGTATACTTTGTTTTTAATATAGACGCTTTCCGACACACCTCTACAGCAGTCGACGTTTGAAAACATAATGAACACTTTCTCCTTAAGCCACAATGCATTCAACAGTTATACTTTCATTTATGGAGATTTTGCATGCTTTTCATATACGAGTCCTTTCATTTATACCGAATTAGAAACATAGTTTAACATTGTAGTTTCGCCGTTCTCAATCTTTCTCCTATTTTCTTGTAGACGTTATAATCAAGATTTCTTTTACTGAATACAGCAATGGGAAGTGCACCGTCCAAGCAAATTCGCGATAATGCAAAACAGACACCCGAGGTTAATAGCGGAGCAAAAAGAGCAGCTTTAAAAGCAGTAAATAAAAACAAAAGTGAGGATGTTTCCTCGGATGGACCAATGATTGCAGTTCAAAACAGTGGTTCTGAAAACATAGAAGTCGAAGGTATATCAGCGAATGCAATGAAGAAAAATGCGGTAAAAAACCAGAAACAAATAGAACTTGATAAAAAAGAAACAGAACGCAAGAGGTTTAATGAGGAGGCGAATAAACGCGCTCGTATTGACAATTTAAAAGGGCAGCTAAAGCAGCGTGTGGATGAGATAAAACAGAAACATAATATCGTTGAACTAGACTTTCACACGATTAAACAGGCTGAAGTTGATATCGGGCAAATCCAAAAATCACAAAAGTATGGTGTAAGTATAGTCCACACATCCAAAAATCACACATTCATGGTGTTAGTATAATCTATTTGATGGTAAGAATATATCTCTTGTGAGATTGAGTATATGCACACGCTCGTGTGAGATTGAGTATATGCACACGCTCGTGTGAGATTGAGTATATGCACACGCTCGTGTGAGATTGGGTATATGCACACGCTCGTGTGATATTGAGTATATGCACACGCTCGTGTGAGATTGAGTATATGCACACGCTCGTGTGAGATTGAGTATATGCACACGCTCGTGTGAGATTGAGTATATGCACACGCTCGTGTGAGATTGAGTATATGCACACGCTCGTCTGAGATTGAGTATATGCACACGCTCGTGTGAGATTGAGTATATGCACACGCTCGTGTGAGATTGAGTATATGCACACGCTCGTGTGAGATTGAGTATATGCACACGCTCGCTGTGATATTCGCGTGTTTGCCCTATGGATCTGATTTATATCAGTATGTACATATAGTTATTAAAAGTAGTTTACAAACGTTTTTGCAATACATTTAAGACCTTTTTAACAATAGTTAAGTTATATAAGGGGTCGATACATGTATCCTTGATCTGAATAACCAGCATTATAAATGTATTTTGTCCAAATTATACGCTTTCTTGGTTAATTTAACCCCTTTACAACATACTGCAAATCTGCAACAGACAACTTTGAACATATCTAGGCAAAAAATGTGCTGTATCTACATATAAGAAATGTTGTTTAGTAAAAACAGTTGGAAAAATTGAGTCAAAAGGAGAAATTGTTAATTTTGAGAAATTTCTTCTTTTTCCACAGTTTTCAAAAGTCGTCTATTACAGAGGCGTCATGAAGCGTCGGTATGAGGAAAATGGTTTATCTGATTTTAATATGCATCGAGCTTAATTGAGGATTGAAACCATGGTCATATAGATTGAACAAGTTATTGCACTCTGAAAAGAAAGATTGCTGAATCCTTTTCCACATAAAACGAATCTCCAAACAACTACAACAAATCTCCAAAACAAATGTTTAACCCTTTCCCTCATATAGACGCTTTCTGACGCCTCTGCAGCAGACGGATTTTTTGAAAACATAGTGACAAAAGAAGAAATTGCACAAAACGTGCAATTTCTCCTTTTGCCACAATGTTTTCCACTTTTCGTCATAGGTTATCCATTCAATTATGGAGATTTTCTATGTTTTGACAAAATACGCTCAAAGTCGTCTGCTGCAGAATTGTCGTATGAGGGAAAGGGTTAAATCTCCATACCTGGATGTTGATCTCATTTTAACAAAACAAGAGATGTTCCATCATAAGCAATTTCTCCTGTTTCCACACTGTTTCCAAAAGTTCTCTGCGGCAAATGTGTCAAATGAACATCTGTAAATATGTCTGTATGTATAGGAAAGGGTTTCTGTCATGTGCATATTTCACCACGTTCTGATCTGGAACATATGTTTACCCTTCGTTGACTTTGTCATTGACTTAACCGACTATAAGCATAAGCTCAAGACTGTATCGCATTCAACATCTGTTTGATGAACTGTCGGAGACACTTTGTAGCAACCCTTTCCCTCATATAGACGCTTTCTGACGCCTCTGCAGCAGACGGCTTTTTGAAAACATAGTGTCAAAAGAAGAAATTGCTCAAAACGAGCAATTTCTCATTTTGACACAATGTTTTCCACTTTTAGTCATAGGTTATCCATTTAATTATAGAGATTTTCCATTTTTTGACAAAATATGTTCAAAGTCGTCTGGTGCAGAAATGTCGTTGAGGGAAAGGGTTAAATCTGCGTTTCACTGATCATATATACTCTAGGTTGGAAGGTGTCCAATTGCCCATGAATAACGTTGTATGGCGTTTTCTTTCGAGAACACATCGAGGGCTTGGCGTGAAACGGTTGTAACTAAAAACCTATTTTGAAAACCCTGGTTTAGGGGCATTTTTGACCCCTTTGTAAACAATGCAAATTTAGGTGCCCTTGCTTAGAACGAGCAATGGCACCTAAATTTTCAATGTTTACCAAGTAAAATGATTTAACGCTTATAAAGACTTTATGGCGAGGTGATTAACCTTGGTAAAAAAAATATCAATTTAAGTTACAACCGTTTCACGCCAAGCCCTCGACATGGTTCGTTGAATTAGCTGCCGTGATACAGATGCTATACTGTTGAAAGCACTGTTAAACCCACGTATATCTATCATTGAATAGTAATAGTGTTTACGTTAATTGTGGTTAGTTGTAATTATATACATATTATATATACTTTATTGAAGGTGCGATATACATATTTCAGACTTTAGTAGACCCTATAGACAAACGAGAAGATCTGTATCAAAAATATGTCAGGGTTAAAACCAGAAAGGCACAACTGATTATGAGGTATGTGTATTTTGTGTTTGTATATACAAAGCCTATTTCCTTAGTGAAAACAGAACAAAACTCTAAAACATAGTTTTACTGTTCAAAAAAGAGTTCTCCTATCTTTGGAAGATAGCAAACAGGAAAAGTACAGTTGACGCCATGCTTACAATTTTCCACAATTTCCAGTAATATTAAACAAAACATTTTCAAAGTTCAATTTAAATTGGCCGTTAAAACCAACAAAACACTCATAACAGACACACATATACACAAACATCCGAACGCAAGCATGCCACACTCGATCACTTCATCATTCTAGCAATTGTTTCGTTTTCTTTATGTACTAGCTTGATAATACAGTGAAGATTCTTTATATCTTAAACGACTTTAAACACTGCAGCAGCAGTATATTTATCATCCTCGGTACCCAGGCTATTCATAAAATATATGATACCCTGGGCAATTTGGCTAGCGAAACTTCGTAAAGCATGCATCACGATTTCCTCCGTAACTACACTGTAATTTTCGTATCGCATGAAGTCTGTGTCATGCGGCCAATCAAGCGGCTGCATTTTACCTCATACATTATTCATGAGAACGAGATTTTTACAGCCATTTTGCCCGGGTATCATATATGTTATGAATAGCCTGGGTACCGAGGATGTATATTTATTTGCTTTCTAATAATTGGAATTGTTGCTAACAATATCCTGTGTTCTCTTTTTCTTTAATTTTTTTTTAATGTTTACAGTTGCTTTAAATTGTGTTACAAAACCGGTTATGATGTTCAAACCCGAAATATTTGTAAACAATTTGTATTTGTAAATACCTGGTATATTATCATTGTTAATTTAAAGAACGAAACCGAACAGTTAAGACCAAACGTCTGGTCAGACGTCTGTTTTGTTAAAGAGTTTACCTGCTATAAAATTGTCACTAAAGTCCTCTGCATTGAAACAACTGATGCAAAATTGTGAGATCTAGAACTTTTAAGTATATTCTAGTTTTATATAATCATTATATTTGAGAGCTTGTGTCCACCACCAATTAAAATGGTTATGCAGCAGAAAACGTTGACAACATCTACGCAAATATATATTGTAAATTTAACGAAAATGTAATAAATAGTGTGGTAAAATGATAAAATGCTCATTCTATGCAATTTTTCATTTTGTCACACTGTCTTCAAAAGTCGTCTGCTGCTGACGCGTATGCAAGTGCGAAATGATTAAAACATAACAAATGATTAACCTTACAATTGATTGAAGTTATGGGAATTACTAATTGAAGTGAGTGTAGATTGTAATGATGCACATTCAGGTCTTTCCTCTTAACAAAAATATATTTAAATTGCAGACTTTCAGAGCTAGCAGGTGCTCGATTAAAACACAACAATCCGAACATAGCGGACATCAGTGATCCAAATCGGGCATCCCGACTATTCGCGAAGTTTTCCGAGCTTTACGACAATGAATACACGGACTTGTTCGAAGTTTACTGTAGCAAACTCCCAGAAAGCGTTGAGGAGAAAGTTCCAATAACCCACTTGAGGGACAGTTTGGAGGTAAACAACAATTTAAAATTGTAGAATGATCAATAGTCTAGTAGGCCCAGAGACACAGAGATACATTTGTTGGATCTCATTTGGAATTTTCAAAAAGCGGCCTCTTTACCTTAGTTGTAAAATTTCTCATGCCTAACGCGAGAACTCCCGGGACAAAAATATAGATTGTTGTCAATGTAGTCGGTGTAACGATAATAGTATAAGTCGTAGTAGTAGTAGTAAATGAAGAAGAAGTAGTAGTAGCAGCCGCAGTAGCAGCAGTAGTACTAGTTAAAACTAGTAGTAGTAGTATTCATTTCTAAACGTAGTAATAGTAATAGTAGAAGTAGTAGTAGTAGTAGTAGTAGTACTGTTAGTAGTTTTTGTAGTTGTAGTAGTAAGTAGTAGTAGTAGTAGTAGTAGTAGTAGTAGAAGTAGTAGTAGTAGTAGTAGTAGTAGTAGTAGTAGTATAAGAAGAAGTAGTAGTAGCATTAGTAGTAGTAGTAGTAGTCGTAGTAGAAGAAGTAGTAGTAGTGGTAGTAGTAGTTGTTGTAGTAGTAGTAATATGTATAGTTGTGGTAGTCGTTGTAGGAGTAGTAGTGGTAGTAGTAGTAGTAACAGTAGTAGTAGAAGTAGTAGTAGTAGTAGTAGTAGTAGTAGTAGTAGTAGTAGTAAAAGTAGTAGTAGTAATAGTAGTAGTAGTAGTAGTAGTAGTAGTAGTAGTAGTAGTAGTAGCAGTAGTAGTAGTAGTAGTAGTAGTAGTAGTAGTAGTAGTAGTAGTAGTAGTAGTATTAGTAGTAGCAGTAGTAGTAGTAGTAGTAGTAGTAGTAGTAGTAGTAGTAGTAGTAATAGTAGTAGTAGTAGTAGTAGTAGTAGTAAAAGTAGTAGTAGTAATAGTAGTAGTAGTAGTAGTAGTAGTAGTAGTAGTAGTAGTAGTAGTAGTAGTAGTAGTAGTAGTAGTAGTAGTAGTAGTAGCAGTAGAAGTAACTAAAGAATAAGTTATACCGCAATCTACGTACACAAACCCCTTTCATTTATTATTACAGTTTTGTTACACAATGTGTAAGGAAGCAGCGACGGAACAAAGAAAACGTTTGGCATTTCTTCTCCACATGAATAACAGTGTAGACCTAGACGCAACAACTGTAGGGCTGCAGCTTAGAATAAAAGAGTTTCAGAAGAACGTGGCCAAGTTTACGATAACTAATCTTCAAAGCGTAAGTAATAGTATGTCTAATGTTTTTTTACTCGATCAGAGCTGAATCTGCTTTAGTAGACTCTTCCATGTTTCCAATCGGTTGACTCTTTTTTTTTCAGACTACAAAAACTTTGATTACTAAAAGCCAAGCCGTGCCGATTTCGGATGAGAGAGCTCATTACGAGCGGTCTCGCACGAATCTGTATTGTTTTCAAAAATCTCAATATTAACATTGGCGCTTAGACAGTGTATATGTCTCTCGACATCGACCCATAACGCCTCTGTTGATTTCTCAATTGTAAGTAATGTTACTGCAAAAAAGGACCCATGTCATCAATCAGTGACCAGCCTGTAGTTCATGGAACCTTACCAACTCATTTTCTTTTCCCAATTCGTTAAATTATATATCTACTATAGCTACTGCAATCATTAAATATGTTAATTCCTAAGTGTATGCTTCAATTTTATGAAAATATTAGTGTACACCTGATAATATGTGTAGTAGTAGTATTGTTCATGCATGTAAAAGGGCTCAACATACTGGGTATGTTACATGTTATAAATTATATAACCGTTGACGCTCAAGCCATATCATGTGGGTACTCAAAAGAATCGTCCCACGAAGTACCCACACCACAGGGTTTGAGTGGGTCACAAGAGAGTATTGATGAGAAATGACCGGTTTACTCCCCCTTTTCTAGTCCTCTAAATTGTTATTTTGTATGGCAAAATGCACATCTACTACCGAATTGCGTAATTAAGACATTTGAGATAAGTTAAATTGTTGATACTTATAAATAAGAAAAGAAAAGAATAACTTGAATAGCTTTGTGAAAATCAGTTTGAGATAAAATGCCATAACATCTATTTATATTTCCAGAATGTTCACAGTGGAATTAATAATGTAGAAAGCGTACAAATGCTTATCAAGAAAATAAAGACTTCGTCCACGGGTTCGAATCCCTATTTAAGACACTATTTAGACCGGTGCACGGAGTTATGCTGGTATACACAGATACAAGACCCTCCCGTCGTTCTAGACTTCAGTACAAGACAAAATATCACGGATTATCGTTCGTACACGAGATCTGGAGACTCAATTGAATATATTGTATGGCCAGTGTTATTGCTGCACGAGAATGGGCCAATCCTTTTCAAAGGGGTTGCTCAGTTTAAAAAGAGGAACTCAACCGATACACAGAACGAGAATAATGTTCGTTCTGTATCTGTTAGAAAGAAACAAACTAATGCAACGAAAAGGGAGTCGTTACCCTATTCACACGTTCCTGGAGAAGATGCAGTGGACTTTACAAAACCTGCACGGGCTTCTATGATTGAAACTGGGCAATCAAACTGGGATTAAATTATTTCAATATTTCGAAAGTTGAGATTTGTGGAGACAGAGTCGTATAGATTAGTTAAGCCGTTCTTCGGGATCAGCAACAATGTATTAATGACAAGTGTAGATGCAAATATGTCTGCACATCCATGTAAAATTATTCAAATGCACAATTTCTTGTTAGAGTATTTCATCCTTGGGTGACGTATTGGCGAACATCGTTTAAACAGGTCATACTGATCAGGATCTGCAGTAATAGCAAATGTCATATGAATGGTTTCCCGGAGGAATCGCTCATTTATTAACCCTTTCAGCGCCGAATTGTTTAAAGTAGACTCTTCCAAGTTCAAACCAAGTTTATAACCCACAGCTAAACAATACAGATTTCAGGTTAGACAGCTCGTTACGAGCTGACTCGCCTGAATCTGTATTGTTTGCAAAAGGCTCAATATTGCCTTTGGAGCTGCAAGAGTTAACAAGATATTAGTAACAAAAATAACCGATATTGCTCTACAACCAATATCCGTCCTTTTGCGATTAATTTCCTATTACGAATAAATACATTCAGCAATAAAAAGGCAAGTATATCTTCTTTAACACTCTGTATACAAGTGTTATACAGAGTGTTAAAATATATATGTGTGTCTCTCTCGATATTTAAAAATATTATAGTCTCTGTAGAATCCTGCAAATCTGCTACACCATTAAGTTGGGCTACGACACAAGAAAACCACCATTCGTTCATACATCGATCACATACATACTTTTATGATTATGTTTTATTTGTAACGACCTTTCCCCTAAAATGCCTGTTGGACTAGCTTCATGGGAGTCAGCTCGTAACGAACCGTCTCACGTGAAATCAGCAATGTTTACCTTTTAGTTATCGAAACATTCCAAAACTCGTATTACATGAAAAATTGAGGTCAACCGATGTTTACCAATTGTTGGCTCCTTAACCTTCATCTACAGTATTGGCGAGTGAAACGACGTTTTATGTTTTGCAAAATGTTATTATTTCACCAAAACACGTTGTTTATCGAAACGGAAAAGAGACTCGCGTAGCAGTACAATATAGTTCATACACCATCTTCACAGGCTTGCTTATTACGACTGTCTTCTTTTGTTTCGAAAACCTACACATATTATGATTGTATTTGCATTTCTTTTTACAAAAAATCTCTGACGTTAAGTTTTTATCAGAAGTAACTAAACATGCATTTTATATTATTGTTGACAGATGGTTGTGTATTGTATGTGTTAATAAAATGATAAATTTAACTTATTTAATTGGTTTGTTCATAAATGGAGCTAAACATGGTTCAAAATTACTCCGCCGATATAGCAACAAGAGCTGGACGGACAACATGGCTCGTGGGTGAGGACTTTTTGTCAATATAATGTTCGACACTTACCCGGAAAATAAACAAGGGATCGCGCCATTCAAACCGTGACCGACCCTCGAGACTTTGCGACCAGCCTCTTCGCAGTATGATCAGGATGTTATGTGTTCGTCATTTAGTGTGCAAGCACCGTGGGAGACTCTTAAGAACGAAGCAGACGGCTATTTGAAAACATAGTGACAAAAGAAGAAATTGCACAAAACGTGCAATTTCTCCTTTTGCCACAATGTTTTCCACTTTTAGTCATAGGTTATCCATTCAATTATAGAGATTTTCTACTTTTTGACAAAATATGTTCAAAGTCGTCTGCTGCAGAATTGTCGTATGAGAGAAAGGGTTAATTTAAAAGTGTGACTCGACTCAAGCAATAATAAAAACCGTCTCGGTTGACGACACTGGCAACAGGTTAACATGTTTTGATATTTCCCAAACAGTTCTAAAGAGTTTTAATACAACGAAGGAAATCCTTTAAATCTTCGAAGCCCGAAGAGTCGTTGATCACAATTCAAACCGATGTCGAATTTAGTCAAATTATGGCGCTGGTGTAGAAGGTTATACACGAGCCGTCCCGCGAGAAAACCAGCATTAAGGACTCTGCGTAAAGTATCGATCCGGATCAGCCAAGGCATGCCGCCAAGGCTAACCGGGACAGACACTGTTTCCCTCATGTGGATTTTCTGTTTCAGGAATCATTACTCTATACCTCTATCCGCCCTGAGACGGAATTTGTCGGTCCGGATCAGGCTGCACGGACTGCGCATGCTGATCTGGGTCGATACATTACGCAGAGGCCATTATGTTGGTTTTCTCACGAGACGGCTCAATTATGTTTTTGAAATTTTACATTGTTTTAATCGCTTTTATTTCTGCGTTTCAAAATAGTTGGATTCAAAATGCGATCTTGTTTTGCTGCGTATTTTGAACAAGGAGTGAAAAATAAAAGAAATGTTGTTTTACTCTTCACTCTTCCCTTTCTATGAACCATTTAATGAAATCTGCTTCCTCCACATTATCATCTTTTTCCTTCTCCCATGCGTCAACACTGTTTTGTAGCCTTGAGCTCACGATTTTAGTGCGTACATGGAAATTAAATGTTTAAACAAGAAAGTTATCATTGCAACAATTTTCAGGTCAATTATTGCCCGAAGAAATGATAATAAGAAGCATAATGATAATTTCACAACTTCAGAAGTAAATATAATGTTATCAACAACGTAGTCATTATTGTCGACATTTCTACACGGTGTAGATGCAGATCAACTATTCACCCACACAAACTTAGCAGACTTTTAATTCTTTCACCGCCGAATTTCAAAAAGTCGATCCGTTTCCATGTTTAAAATTGAACCTCTCCATGTTTAGTCCAACAGGTAAAACTCAATGGCTAAGTGACAAACAGAGCAGATTTCAGGAGAGAAAGCTCGTTATACAAAAGCATTTAATCGCCTTTGGCAGCGAAAGTGTTAACAAGCTAACTTGTGCTAGTTGTATGTGAACAATGCAGATCTTGATCAGACTGGTGGGATGCGCCGGATGATTTGTGACCTATACTGGAGCATTTTTTCAAATTTGCAACCATTTTCTTTTAACCTTTTTTCAGTAGTTATACGTTCATTTACAGAGAGTTTCAATAGGTTTGCCTTTAAGTTTTCAAAGTTGTCTGCTGCAGATTTTTTGCATATGGGAAAGAGTTAACCTAAGTCACAATCCTAAATTGTCTTCCTGCAGGAGCTGTTCTGATTGTCGGAGGAATACCATAGTTATAGCCCATTGCGGTGGGCTATATGTTATCAACGAATTTACTTGTTGTTTATATTTCTGTCTTCAGGTTAACAATTCGAATAAATATGACCGACACAACCTTCAGCAGAGAGATGAAAGAAATGCTTGAGATAGCTAGTAATCTACTGAAAGAAAGTGAAACAGAAGATACAAAGATATACGTTCAGCAAAGACTGAAAGATATGAGGCAGTACTTACAGGAAAAACAAAAACAGGTACGATAAACTGTATAGGTGATGATAATATAGGTTAGACTAAAACATTACGGCAGTTGCAAACAATAAAATATGATATACTTTTGTTAAAGATGCTGTTATATATATTATATACCGAAACATGCTCTGGTGCGTGCAAATACATACAACATGGTTAAAATATGATGTCATGTCATTATGGTAGTGTGGCGTCATTCACATGCCATTCGTGAATATTATTCTATGTACAAATTGTGCACTTCATCATTGAAACTTAGTTTTGTTAATTTCTACAATCTTTCTGTTTTTCGGTAATAACAGTTAAAATAGATATTTTAAACTTTAAATTTGAAATAAAAGGAAACCTAGGGAGTAGTAGCGTTAGGCTGTTTTGTATTCTGCTACTCGATGCGTAGGAATATAGACATCTCTTGCGATCTTTGGTCTTGCGAATCTCAATTTTTCAACTCGCCTCACATTTTCCAGTTATACTGCATGCAAAGGAATACGCGGAGACAACTATGCGGATTAAAAATCCCGCTGCTCTTTTTCTATATTTAATATGTTACGAACTACGGTAGTATGACTTATATGACGTATGATGTCATGCCATTCAAATTAAGTAGTACAAATTTCATTTTACTGGTATAGATCAATTATAAAATGAATGTTTTGTTGCAGTAGCTTTACGCGGACTCGGAACATGAGATAATCGATCAATCTCTCGGCCTTCAATGTCGAGAGATATCAAGTGTGTTCAACACGGCTTAAAGTAAAGCGTAGTGTTGTTACGTTGTTTTGGATTTTACTACTCAGAGCGGGGGAAAAATGACATCGGGCGTTACCGAATAGTGGGCGAAATGTTTAATGTTCAATGCGGCTCCTCTAACAACTCAAAGCGACGTAACGCTACTGTAAACTAATATTCCCATTTATAAATCAGGCGTGTCAATGTCGTATGCGATGTCATCTGCTATATTGGTTGAAATAAAAAAAAATGTTAGTGTTAAGATATATTTGCCTCGTCAATTTTTGTCAATATTACGCTCTGACAACTAACTGGGCGGATAAATGATCAGCTTCTGTCTTAAAAAAATATGTTACCAAATATGGTAATATGATGTCTATGAAATATGATGAGATACCATTCAAATAAAGAAGTGGTATTTTTATTTCATGTAAAATCCCATGTACGGTTTCATTGTTCCAAACATTTAGATCGTTGTAAGTACTTTTACTGGTATAGATCAATTATAAAAGTATGTTGCAGAAGCGTTACGCGGTCTATGCACGTGAGAAAATTGATACCTCTCTCGACCTTCGAGCTCGAGAGATATCCATTTTGTTCAACACGATTTAACGTAAAGCGTAGCGTTACGTTGTTTTGTGTTTTACTACTCAGAGCGTAGTAAAATGACATTTAGCATCAAATCCATGGGCGTTTACGGTCGGAAGTCACAAAAACAAGTTTGTAATTTGATCGTTATAACATTTTAACTAGACCGGGCTCAAATAAAACCTTACTTATATGCATACAGGGAGAGGAGTTACTAGAGAGACAAATAGATAAAGAAAATGAGATCATACACAATCTCGAAAAGAGGTAACGTTCTTTATGCCTTATATAGATGACTATGTTAGTATTGTCGAAAAACAAGCATTTGTAGAAAAAAAATGAAAAGGCTAGACCAAATAGAAGTTAAGGCTAGAGAACAAAACGTGATGGAAAAGAAAAGGAAAAAATGCTCATCATGTTCTCCTTTTCACGCAATGTGTTCTTAAGGTGTCAAAAAGTGTCTAAAGCCAGCAATGGATTTAATCATCAAGACAGTTGAAGTTAATTTTAGACGCAATAAATTGGTACAAAATATACCAGGCAGTGCATATGGGGAACACACTGTTAAGAGTGATTAATGTGACGTAAGAAACGAAATTTCAAGAACTGTTTGACGCCCATTTATCCTAACACCAGATAGTCAGTCGAAATGTTAACCGCACAAACCTGGGCGTCACTGAGGAGGGAAAGCCATTACATCCGCGATCCCTCGCACCCGAGGCGTCATATATATTTATGTAGCAAATATCGTTCAATATGGTCAATGTTTTGTTTCTCTTCAATGAATAAAACATAAAACAATTTAATCAACACACGCTGTAATAACATTTTAAGACGCTACCAAATCGAAAACATCTGAAGACATTTGTAGAAAACATTTTGATTAAAAGAGAAATTGTAAAACAAAAGAAGGTAAAACTAATTCTGATTATTTCACTGCGTTTTAAATTGAATGCTGTTGGTTGCAGTGGCGTCAAACTAGTTCTGTAAAATGGAAACACTGCAACCTATTCTACTTGCGTACGTATATTGACGCCTCTACACAGTCGGCATTTGCATACACTGATCCATTTCTCCCTTTGCAGCAATGTTTTCAACTCAACTAAAAAGTATTACTTTCACTCAAAGAGGTTTGTCATAATTTTGTCTAGATGTTTTCAAAGTCGTCTGCTGCAGATTTTTTATATGTGGGAAATGGTTAAACGACTTTTATTATAATGGGGGAATTACAAAGGGTAAACACCATCTAAATACATGTTATTTTTTCTGACAGAATAAATGGTCTGGTAGCTGGAACTATTGAGGAAGCGGATACTCTAGATTACATTCAAATGTACCAGAATCTGAAGGAAAACGAGTGGTTTGAGGCTTTTAATGCACTGTTAGAAAACAAAAAACTTAAAATTGAGAATATCCTTCAACAGTTGATAGAAATGTTTAAGGTAAGTCAATCTATGACGTATGTTCAAGAAACACATGTACGAAAGTAGTCGCGGGGTAACAATGGATGTAATGAGAAGCACCGTAAAGGCTCAGTTAAACATTCCTTCATAGTGCGCTAGAAGAGCAATTGTTTGAACATTTGGTTAAAAATAGAATTATATGCCAAGGGCGTTTCCATTATCATAGAGCTTTTCCTTTCACAAAACTTGCTACAAAATCTTTTTCGCCAGAAGCCGATCAAAAATGAACCATCGCTTGCTTAGTGAATATTGGATTATAGACATAAACATAGACACTGTCAGCAAACAAAATACCTGTTCAAAATTCAGTGTTGAGCTATTTGAAATTATGTCAATTAGAGAGTGACATCCCGGTGGAATACGGATATTTTATGTATTTCTTGACCTTTTTGTATTATTAGTGCTTTTGACACTGAGACATGTATACATATCTATTAATATGAAGCGCCAATGATTATCCATTGATCAAATTCCAATCCTATTCATTTTGAAAGTGACATTTTGAGATTGTCTTTCCATAAATGCTTGTAATCAACGTTCTTATACAACCGACTGTAAGCGTAGGCAACACATGCCGTGGTTATTCCGTACACGCATGTATCAACAATCAGCTGAGTTGAGACAATACCAAGAATATCATACTATTCAAGCTATCAGATAATTAATAAAGCTTATAACAGTTTCCCACATGCCAGAAATCTGCAGCAGACGACTTTGAAAACATGCCTGTAGAAATATGGAAAATATCTATAAATAAAAAAATTTGTTTTATAGTTATTGAACCGATTTTGAAACAGTGTGGTAAAATGTAAAATTTGCTCATTCATTTTCCCTTTGCAACAATATTTTCAAAACACGTCTACTGTAGATGCATTAAAATGCGTCTATATTTAGGAAATGAATAACTATCTATTTTAGGTTACCTATGAGAAATGCCGTAAACCTCAAGCTGACCATAATCACGAACTTACGATCGAGGCGATGTGGGTCGGTGTTAAATCTAAAGACAAGAAAGAGTTGCAAGGGTTAACAGATGAACAGGTATCTTTTGGGCTTTTTAACCCTTTCCTCATATAGACGCTTTCTGACGCCTCTGCAGCAGACGACTTTTAAAAAACATAGTGACAAAAGAAGAAATTGCTCAAAACGAGCAATGTCTCCTTTTGCCGCAATGTTTTCGACTTTTAGTCATAGGTTATCCATTCAATTTAAGAGACTTTCTATTTTTTGACAAAATTTGTTCAAAGTCGTCTGCTGCAGAATTGTCGTATGAGGGAAAGGGTTAAAGGGTTGATTGATTAGGAATTAATGTCGTTTTAAACAAATTCTCGGCGGCCAGTTCACCTACTCGTGTGTTTCCTAGCTTTCTCACACCAGTACTCCACACAATATACTTTCCCAGCTGTTCCATATAGACTGTTATCCCATTTAATTGGTGAAAAACGAATGACGGTTGTCACAGTAACTTATATCAAACGTCGGAAGGAATGTTGGCCGAGCTGGGATTCGAAGTCACAACCCCTGGATTGACAGCCCGCGTCGCTACCGTCTGAGCTTCCGGGACTCGCTACCAGAAACTTGGAGTTAAGAATTAGAGTTTAAAATTACAACGTCAGTAATGTTTACAGGGTAGATTTTGCATTGAAAGTGTAAAATGAAATCTTAAAAAACTTTCATACATTTATTAATGTGTTTCTTTAAAGTTTTAGATGAAGACGTTCCAGTTACAAAAACACATACAAACAGGCATATATTCTAAAGTATTTTTCATTCATCTAGCTAAGTCGGTAAAGTTATGGGCTGTATGTAGATCAAGGTGTCGTATGATTGAATCACGTCTTGACCAACAATCTTACATATTATTGACAAACGCATTGTGACAAACGCCTATCGTATGACTCTTTTCGAAATCTATATAGGAAGGAAACAGGTTGCCTGGGACGAAACTTGTGGCGACATCTGGTGCGAGAAAACCAGAAAGCACATGTGTATGTGTAATAACTGAAATACAGTTGAAAACAGCATTAACAATTCTAAAAACTATCGAGTGCATGGACATCTTTGAGAATTTAACCCTTTCCCACCAATAGACTCATTTGGTCCCGTCTGCAGCAGATGACTTTTGAAAACATCGTGACCAAGGGAGACATTGCTCAATACGAGCAATTTCTCCTTTTGTCACAATGTTTTCAAATTTGTTTAAAGCAATTATACCTACAATTATAGAGATTTTCGATGTTTTTTAGTAGACATTTTCAAAGTCGTCTGCTGCAGATTTTGCTGTATATGGGAAAGGGTTAATACATCAGTAAACTTTGAGAAATCAACTCTGGATAGTTTACCCTGGTCATTGGATAGTTACATTAGATAAATTACAATACAATATAATACAATACAATACAATACAATACAATATATTATACATTCAGGCAAATTTACCTGTAGTAAATAACAAACAATGATGTACAAATAAAAAAACGTAACCATTTGTACCCTCACCTTTCCTGAATTTAACCCTTTCCAAGTTATATACGAATTTGACGCATCTGCAGCAGACGACTTTTGAAAACATTGTGACAAATGAAGAAATTGCTCAAAACGAGTAATTTCACCTTTTGCCACAATGTTTTCAACTTGTTCAGTAGTTATACTTTCATTTATAGAGAATTCCCATGTTTTTTGCATGATTATTCTCGTAGGCGTCTGCTGCAGATTAGCTGTAGGTAGGAAAAGGTTAAAAAATAAAATGGTCACAGGTGATGGCACAATTTTTGTTATTCAACCTAGGCAACAATCTGATTTCTCAACTTTACTCCAATCATATTTCAAACAGCGATTTATGCCATTCTGAATACATGTATCTTGTTGGGGAAGCTGAACTTTATTTCTGCACATGTGCGCTTTATAGGAACCAAAGATTCAAATTATTCCGAAACCTACTTACCTACTTTCACTACTGCCCAGACTGTGAACGCGAGTCGTGTGATATATATTAACATTTAGACCAGCAAATAACAAAAGCCGATGTTCTGGTCTTTGCGAAAAGCGCGGAACATGATGAGTATGCGCCTTTGTTCAGTTTTATCAGCTTCTTCATTGTTCGACATCTCGCCGAAAATGCATCCGCCAAATCTCGAGGGAACGGTTCTGATTCAACAGTAACCCTGACGTTGGCCACGAAGTTGTCCAATTGTTTCAAATTGCGACATAAGAAAATTATAACTATACGATGGTGCAAAATGTAGATTAGTATATATATCATGTATTGATATTGTAAAAAAAAAATGTCATCATGAAAAACTTACTGTTCAGAACAATGCCGATAAGACCATTGCAGATAGATTGTCGAAAATTTTCTTAATTGGACGCCTAGATTTAAATACAACTCCGCATACATAAAATATCGAAGGTTTTGATGAGATTCTATATGAGTTGCGCGATACTTATTAAGTATAAAATCCGGTTGGATGACGAATGTCCTAATAATTTCAAGAGTGTAGTCATGGTATCATTTTAAAAATGCGATTTAATGTTGATTGTTTGTGCTTTACAAATTCCAATTAATCTGAAAAGGTATGTTAGCAAAAATGTCTTGTTTACCAATTACATCAAAGTCGGACGTAAAATGTTTTAATAATTTTAGTGTGTATTGAAGCCAATTGATCAACGTTATACATTGTAAGGTCTGTAAAATTATGCTAAATCGTTGTCCTCCATGTTCCCCCTATAAACCAACCTTTGCGTGTTGAAATTCTTAATTCAAAGTTTTCTGGCAGGAATTCTAGACTGAATGCAAATATTAATTGTAATGTGTTAGTGAATAGAAGTCAAAGTTAACATTTAAGCGTATGTTTTGATGTTCAAAAACGTAGGCAATATTTATATATGCATTTAACTTTGTGCTAATTGCCATTTATATTTAAAAAAGCACAAATGTTGATTGTACTGTGCCGCGACTCATAGATTAATTATATTACATAGGTACAAGAGTTGAAAACACACGTCACCTTCTGTCAAGACAAAACGGCACAGTACTGTATTCAGTCAATTAGTAAGGTATGGGATCTCTCTCTCTCGCTCTCTCTCTCTCTCTCTCTCTCTCTCTCTCTCTCTCTCTCTCTCTCTCTCTCTCTCTCTCTCTCTCTCTCTCTCTCTCTCTCTCTCTATATATATATATATATATATATTCAGTCAATTAGTAAGGTATGGATCTCTGTCGCTGTCTCTCTCTGTATCTCTATCTCTGTCTCTCTGTTTCTGTCTCTGTATCTGTCTCTCTGTTTCTCTCTGTGTGTCTGTGTGTCTGTCTGTGTGCCTGCCTGCCTGCCTGCCTCTCTCTCTCTCTCTCTCTCTCTCTCTCTCTCTCTCTCTCTCTCTCTCTCTCTCTCTCTCTCTCTCTCTCTCTCTCTCTCTCTCTCTCTCAAATACAAAAGAAAGTACTAATTTGATAAGATTCTATAACATATACACCTTTATTTTACTATAGAAACTACTTGAAGAGGTCAAGAAAGAAAAGGCGATCTTAAAGAAGTTCGCAAACCAAGGTGAACGGGTTATCGCCGCATTCAACGCCTATATAACCAAATGTATTCAAGTTTCCTGGGTAACGCAGTTCCAGACACCGCCCATACATATCGTGATACATCCCAAAACAGAATGTCCCAAAATCATGGGCCAGTTTGTTGAGAGAAAACAGGTATCGTATGGTAAATTGGTTGAATGGCCGGCTTTAGTACAAGGTCTATCTTTAAAAGATGAAAGCTGCACCGTCAAGGTTCCGTGGCAGCTCTTTGAAATAGCACAGGGTCGTCCGGAGCCACGCCCCGAAAAAGTACTGACCCCTTCCCCGCCCCCACAAGAAATTGCTCGTGTAGAATTGCAAACTGATCGGAATACCTCAGCAGGTTCTGAGAGAAATGTACAACTAACGGACAGCATGGCCATTACAATGCCAAACCAAGATAATGGTTTTGAGGACCGAAGTGACGCCCATAGAACAACAAGCAGTGATCCAATGGATCAGAACATAGAGGTGGCTAAATCAGGACAAACCAAAGCTAAGGGGAAACAAAATGAAACGCCTGGTAAAACAGTTAGGAAACAGAGCGAACCGCAGAAAACACCTGGAAATAAGAATACATCGATAAAAAACTCGAATTATCCACAAGCGAAGGACAGTACAAATTTCTGACTGGTTATATCTATGGACTTCGCACGTTTATTGTCATCGAAGTTGGAAACTTTTAATTGTGTGATCACGTGACTATTATCCCACGAATTGATAGTCAGGCGACAGAAAAAGTACAACACCAATTAACCCTTTCCATCATATAGACGCTTCCCCTGTAGCAGACGACTTTTTAAAACATCCTGACAAAATGAAAAGTTGCTCAGGAGCAATTTTTCATTTTGAGACAATGTTTTCAACTCTAATCAATAATTATACTTTGTTTATATGAAGAGTTCTACATTTGTCCACAATTGTTTTCAATGTCGTTTGCTCGTACGTGTTGTAAAGTCAATTTGACGGCTACTACAGGTACTCATACACACACACTACGCACATTTGTATTCGTCACGTGACCTTGAGTTGTGCTTAAATAGAATGGTTTCTTCAACATAGAAATATTTGCAATTCTAGGACTAAAGTCTTCTTAATTAATGATACACAAAACAACCTCCTCATTACGATACATAAAATCAGGTCTGTATAAAATATGCAAATGAAGGTCCTCGTTTTGTTTTTAAGCATCTCTATACAGTGTTAGAGAAATCATAAATTAATTATTAATCATTATTATTTACGTTTATGGATCTGTATGTGTAGCTTGCACATTGTGCCGACTAACCGGGAGAAATATATTGCTTCTAGTATACACATTGAATTGATGACATACAATTGCGTTACGAATCTGTTCTTTTCTTTAAAATAAAATAAATGTCCTTGAGTGTTACAAACTGTTCGGTTGTAATCACGACGTGTTACCCCATTATCGCTCAGGGTTGGGTACGCATTACGATTGACTTGCTGCTCTCAATTGATCCACGTACCTCAGCTCGATTCAGTGAGTCGATCTTAGTCGTGTCTATTATTATTTCTGCTATACCAAAATGTTACCAATAAATTGCGTTCGGATAAAGGTTATGTGGATATCATCAGAAGACACAAGAAAATGTTGCACGGAATATTTCGAAGCGGAAGATTTTCTGTTGAGGATGATGTGAGATGCGGCACTGATTTTTCCGGATGATCCGCCGTCAGGGGCGTAGCTCCCTTTAGGCACTGTAGACACGTGCCTACACATTTTTTCTCAAAATGCCCATAAAATGCAGCTGCGGCGATAGACATCTGCGTAATGTATCGACCAGATCAGCCTGCGCTGTCCGCGTAGACTGATCCGGCCGACACAATCCGTGTTAGGGGGATATATGTATAGAGTAGTGATTCCTGAAACAGAAAATCCACAGGAGGCGAAAAGTGTCTTTCCGGGTAGGCCTTTGTGGCATGCTTATGCTGATCCGGGTCGATACTTTACGCAGAGTCCACAATGTTGGTTTTCTCACGAGACGGCCTACACCTTGATTATTGCAAAGCTACGCCCCTAGCCGTTATCATCAAAGTGAAGTAAAAGATAAATGATGACAGACGCCTTACTGCGAAAAGCATTTCCGCCGAAATATTCCGTGCCAATAGCAGTGAAATAATCAGAATTATTTTTACCTTCTTTTGTTTTGCAATTTCTCTTTTAATCAAAATTGGAATATCTGTGTTAACGGTTCACAGGATATTAAAAGGGGAACTGCACATATCGAACGAATTAAATATCACAGGATAATAAAAGGGGAACTGCCCATGTCGAAGGTATGTGCGTGATGTGTACCAAGACTTTTAAAATCTTATGAAACGGAAACAAAAGTCCGGTGTTCGGAGAACTTCATACGGCGGTATGAGACCGAAGGCGACGCATTCCTAGATCGGATTATTACTACAGACGAAACCTGGTTGTGGCACTATGACTCTCAAACGAAGGCGCAATCGTCAGTGTGGCGTTTTACGACGGTAAATTAACCATTCATTCTTTGCAAGATGTCATTATTTAAAAGTAGTTTTTTTTTTACTGCTTCGTATATGCCGTACTGGGTTGCTATAGGAACCGGTAAATTAAAATGTGATGTAGTTCTGACAAATATTAAGCGTTAATACTGTTATTTAAAACAAATCTGTATTTGCTTCAAAAATTGACCAATGTTATTGATAAACAAAAAAGTGTTAGCGAAAGTTTACAAACCCCCTGGACAGCCCTCGTATATGAACATCATCGGAATACTTGCTATTCAGTTAAACCCTATTTGATATGAGATTGTTAAAAAAAATCACGTATGCCGTCTTCCTGTCAGTTAGTTAAGTTGTTAATCATTATAGTTTGTTAGATTGATCTCACATTTGTCAACCTATAGATCTATATGATGTTTTAAACATAAACAGATTATCTTTCTCTGTCTCTCTGTGTCTGTCTCTGTCTGTCTGCCTGTCTTACTCCTTACTTACTTTTTTTTTAATTATACCGATACAAAACGAACTTTAATCATGATGATAAGCATTGATTTTACAAGATCACTTCATTCTTCAGAACAAACTATTTAATAAACTTGAAAATATGTCAGGAGAATTTGACAGGTATCTTTTTCTTATTAATTTAAATCGTCAAAATATGAACATGACATGATTTAATGTTTTTCAAATCCAACATCGTTACAATTGCGTAAGTTATATATATCCGTTCATCTAATGGCGTATTAATCCACCCGCGGGTTTCAACTGGAATCCTGGAATTTGATGTATAATGCATGGATAAAATATGCCAGTTATTCTCGATTTTATGTTCTGACTTAAAATATCTATATGTGATGCATTTGTCAGAGTGCTGCATATTTGAGCTCCTATTTTGTTTAATTTGATCAAGTAATAAGTTTAACTAAGTAATTATTTGATTTGGTAGTGACCGAAGGTTAGTTTAACCAAATATCTTGCCTGCCAATTTCAGTGAAAATTGAATTGATGTATTTGGGCCATTCACAAGTAAGTAAATCCTTCGTGACTTATCATAAAACGATATATTTGAGCAGACAACTTAGAATTTGGGCCAGTTATGAGTCAATGACAATGACAAATATTTTATTGATTTAAGGCCATCGACCCATAACAACATGTATAACATATATAATACAACATCAGTCTATTACAAATACCGATCAAGCGTATTTTTTTTAACTATGATATCAAGAGGTGTTATGCCTAATTCTCAATAAAGAGCATGTAAGTTGGAGTACATTTCATTGCTTTACATATTTTCTCTATGAAGGATTTGTAAACAGTATTATTGTTTTTGAATCCCCATACGTCGCAGCCATAGGTTAAAATATGGATTATAACTTGTGTTCAAACAATATAATTTGGAGTTCAACAGGGAGATCTAAGTTAAAGATACGAACAAACAAAAGTTTTATCGGAGGCACCCGTCAATTGTGATAACTGATACATATTCCCAAGATATTTATACTTGTCAGTTATTTCATGGTTCTGTTTCGGTTAAATAGAAATGAAATGTATTTGCAGTGCGTTCTTCGACCACAATTGCATTACTTTAATTTAGATTGACATTCAGTTTCCACTGGTTACAGATCAATGTTTTCATCAGCGTTGGATCCTGTTGAAAGAATACCCATTGGTCAATATCATTGTGTTATTCGCCTTCTCAGAGCCGTGTTCAATGAAATGCACCCTCTCAAAAGACTTGTGCCTAAATGGGATTGGCTTCTCGTTTTAAGATGTTTAAAAAAATCTCGAGGGAGACATGCCTAAAGTTCGTAACATGGAAGACCTGTGTTTTAATGGCGATTACGACATTTCGAAGATGCAGCGACTTGCAGTCTTTGCAACTTGGCGAGGGATCTGCTCGAGTCCAAAAACGAGGGGTATCTTATACTATGATTGGTCTTTCTAAGCAGGATCGTACACAGTATATTGGTAAAAACATTCAAACCACATGATTCAGTTACCCTTTCATGGCGAAAGTGTTCGCCTTAGGACAACTGTATATAAACATGTGGGGGTAGACGTGAGGTTTGCCTGTTAGGACAGGTAAGTATTATTTATTCATACAACTCTAATTTGAAATACAAATTATCCAATTTTATCTCATAAGTAAACTTACCTGTCATTACACTATGGATTACTTCAGATTCCACAGCAGTACCACTGGCGATAGGATGTTTTTCTAACACACTAAAGGTCTTCAACTAAGCTGCTTTATTCACAAATAAGTTTATAAACATTACAAATCTGACATTTTCTAAATGTTTGAATATTTTCATATCCCAAGTACAAGTACTATACTGTATTCTGGCCTACACTTTCAGCTTGATTTTCATTTAATAAATAATATTCCTTTACGAATGTAGCAATTCTCGTATTCAGTATAGAGGTAAACATTGTTATTAATGTCGCTAATTAGTAAAGTGCTCGAAAAGGCAAAGCTCTTTTCTGCGATTCCACGCTATATAATTGACATTTCCTCATTTCCGAGGTATTCAGAACCAGTGGGAGGCATATATACAATTCCAATCAAAATGTTATAAGTACTTATTAGCTTGCACATTTAAACCTATTGATATAACTGCAGCCTGAATCAAGTTGGTGTATACATTTAATTGAGTTATCCTTTATGAAGACACCAATCCCACCTGCATGTTTAACTGACAATTAATTATACTAATATCCTGTAACAGTTACTTCATCTTGTTGGCTTGAATTGGTTTCTAAAACACAGAACATGTAATAAGATGTCAGGATGTCAAAAAACTACACATTTTAAACAAGTCACTACTTAAACTATTGGTATGGTTGTTTACTGGATTCCCCCTCAATTTCCTTTGTATACACTGTACTCCAACTCAGTTCTGTTAAATTGACAGTCATCTCGTGTGGAGTTTCTGCTGGGTGAATCAGGGGTTTTGTCCATTTTCTTCTGTGTAGAAGGTTGCGTTGGTGCAGGTCATTTAGCTTGGTTTGGCGAAAATAGCTAATAGTTTGTTCATCTGACGTAGGTTCAGGTGTCTCTGAGATATTATCTGGTTGACGTTAGTTCGGTGCACCTCGTTCAGTTGTATCTATATGGTGTGATGTACTTTTAAGTGAATCGTGGTTCTGCACTCGCGAATTGTGACGCCTAAACGAGTCATGTCAACCCAAGGTATGTACATAATTGTATTCCAGTCTGGAAACAGGTCTACTATAGTGCGGCCGTTTCGGGATAGTTTTGCTTGGTAGATCAATTTGGCATGGTCATTAATATACTTTCTTTAGCAATTCCTTACATGTTGGCCAGATTTTGCGACGAGCCTCTGATATTTCTTTTGGAAAATCACTACTGATACTAAAGGTGGTCCTTTTCAGTTTCTCAGCAAGTGACCGTGCTAGCTACGGCGTCCGTATTATTGTAAAATGTGAAACCGGTACACTAATGTAGCGAGTGAAGTTTCTGCGACATTGCGCATGGCG
Source organism: Serripes groenlandicus (assembly GCA_031761405.1). Taxonomy (NCBI): domain Eukaryota; kingdom Metazoa; phylum Mollusca; class Bivalvia; order Cardiida; family Cardiidae; genus Serripes; species Serripes groenlandicus. The sequence goes on from JASEVX010000006.1 coordinate 67,857,701, forward strand.
GTGGGTGCGATCGATGGTTACCATACTATATTAATCAGATTGTGTTAGTATGGGAAGTTTGAGATCTTACTTGCACGATGTTCAAAAGCGTTCCTGTTGGAATCCCTTGACAACATATATAAAGTAATGGACGCTTTCTTATATATATGCCCACAAAATGACTGTCTTTAATAAGTAAGCAACATCCCATTGGATGCCTCTCTGAAAAATTAAGCACCAATCGAAATAGTTTACTTCTTTTAAATAGCGCACATCATTCAAAACATTTCAATTTCTTTTTTAAAAAAATACGTCAAAAGTGATATTCTGCTACTCCGAATAATACCAGTTTCATGATTTTAACTGAAACAAAAAAATTATAAACATTCCTAAGAACGCCAAACCTCACACAATTTATATGTAAATATTTACTTCACGTCTAAAGACAATCCATTAATAAGATAGGACAAGAGAAAGTTGATGCAACACATCAATGTCGCCGGAAATCCATACGGCAGTTATGCATAACACTTACATTATAGTAGTTGAAAAAACAGTTATTAACTGAGGAGCATATTGGAACATCAGGGGTGGGGTCAAGTGTAAATGTATCATAACTTGCATTGTTTTGTCAACGAAGTGAATGTCCTTCATTGAAATATAATTGAAGCCTTTCATTGTTTATGATCAATCTCCATTCTAAGGTAGGTTGACCATACACACAGCCAACTAATTAGTGATCATAAACAGTAATGGAAATGAGTAATCTTGCCAATCATTAGTCTTAGTATGTATACAGTGCTTTCATTAAGGAATAATTATAAGATTTGTGAATTCCACATACACTTTTCAAGATATTTGTCAGAATATTTGAATTTTATTATTTATCAATAAAAACCACCAAACAGGTAATTTAGGATTTGCATGCAATAGCACGTCATTTTACCTTTCCCCTATTAAAGTCAACATTTGACACCTTTACAGCAATCTACTTTTAAAACAATGAGAAAAGGGTTAAATCGCTGAAGATATGAGTTTTCTCTTTTTCTCAAAATGGCATAAGCTTGGCATCCTAATTATATCATACTTTGACAAATGTTAAAGTGTTGTCCAATATTTATAAATTAGACCACCCAAATATAATATCAGCTAAACAGTTAAATTTCATTGAAATTGTTGAATAATTTCAAACTTAATTTCAACATAAACTGAACCATACAACATGATAATTTATTGTAATTATTTCCTTCCTTTTTTATAACAAAAATAACAAACTACTCATGTTTTAAAATTATATTATAATTAGCGCCCTTGTGTCAATGATGCATAACAATATGCAGATCGCAAGCAAAATGCCTGTAGGGAATCTAATGACACATTTAAAATTGACAAGGACAAAATATTTTGTACGAAAGACCCGATTTGTAAGCCATTCTTCTTCGCAGAGTTGTCGTTCCTTACACTCTCTTTATAGGCAGAGAGTGATCATTCAAATTCATTTTTCTATTAAAACCAGTTTGTTCTTTTGCTCTTTTCTTCTTTTCATTTGTTTCGAACCAAATAAATATTTTAAATCACCTATAATTAACTATTTGTAACTGAGTGTAAAGAACGGCTCTCTGCAAAGGAGATTTATATTCGCTAGTCACGTAATCAACAGTTTTAGCTTACAAACAGTTCATAGTTTAGATATACATGGATAAACATTATTAAATGCATTCTTCACAAATCAAGACATCTCTTTGAACATGAAAATAACATTCAGTAAGTTAAAATTGCTATTAAAAGGAGAATTCGACGTGATTTTTATCTCGATATTGACACATAACAGTCTGCTGCAGGTCTAATAGGGACCTGTTTTGTCTTCGTAAATAAAAAAAAATAAACTCAAATGCGAGTCAAAATAAAGAAACTGCAAATACTTAAATCATCGGAATATTTATTTCATTTTAGATGTGTTTTTTTAACAAACGCAATTGTAATATGTTCAAGACATTTAAAAAAATAAATATAATAATAACTCGTCCTCTCATGTCATTTCCAAAAAGCTATTAAAAATATAAGTCGGAGCTTCTACCCGGCGACTAATAAGATCAAGTATATCTGAGATTATGACATCAGACATAAGTAGAAACTGTCACCCGGTACAGAATTTGTAAGTGATCGAAACTGTTATCTACTACCATATTATATTTACTAAAGCACCGGATTTAGTAAGTTTCCGGTTGCGATTTAATTTTTACATTTTCCAAATACTTAGTAATCAACAATTGCATGATTTATAATGTTCGTTATTTACTTTCAAATAATCATAATTGCTTTTAATTTCCCTAATATTTACTTCAGACACCGAGTTTTTGGTTGGTAATAGGCCATGTTTCTGAGCGTGACAGTTCTGCTTTAGCCTCGATCAAATAATCCCATCATGTCGAAAAAAGCAGAAAGGGTAGCTAGCATCGGGAGACTGCCAGAGGAGATGCAGGCGTACATTTTAAGCAAACTTGATGGTAAAACAGCCGTTATAGCAAAAAGAGTGTGCAGATTATGGAGGAGTCTGATATATGGTACAGTATTGATATAAATTCACACATTCTGAGGTTTCTGTTACAATGGATTTGTATATATCTACTTTTTAATTTTATGTTTTTAATACTGCCACACAGGTGACAGGTGACACTGTGAACTAAACAAAATTCCTTTTTAAAAAGCTTTTTTATGAGCCACTTGACTCCTGTTTGGCACCATTTAAAACTAGTCCAGGTTTCTGTACTAGGAATGCGATTTTTTATTTTGACTGTTCGCATGACTGCAATATGTAACGGCGATATATTGAGACTACATTTACAACCAGAGGGTTCTAGCTTTTTGTCGAAAAATATTTTTTATACGCCCATATTATGGCAACACTTGCGGTAGACAGGCAAAGCCAATGTGATGTTCACTTTGTAGGTTGAATAGTTTTCATCCGATCTTCACCAAACATGTTGAACATACTTGTGGTTATAATGGCTAGGTCAAGTTCACATTTGTCTTTGTATATATGTTTAAGGGAAGTAGTTAATTATAACGTGTCCTAGGAACATGTGCGATCTATCAAGAAGTCAGAAAGTGTAAGTGTTGGAATGTAATAACCCTTTCCTACATGTATTAACCCTCATATAGACACTTTCTGACTCCTTTGCAGCAGACGGCTTTTTGAAAACATGGTGACAAAAGAAGAAATTGCACAAAACGTGCAATTTCTCCTTTTGCCACGTTTTCAACTTTTTGTCATAGGTTATCCATTCAATTATGGAAATTTTCTATTTTTTGACAAAATACTTTCAAAGTCGTCTACTGCAGAATTGCTGTATGAGGGAAAGGGTTAAAAACTTAACTATCAAGTGTAGGGATATTTTCTATTTTGCAAAGATGATTTCAAAGTGGTCTATATGTGAGAAAGGGTTAATATATCTCAAGTAATATATATCTTCTTTCTTTTCAAGGTATGGAGGGCTGTATGCATTTCTGGCTGAGGAAATGTCTCAAAGAAATTCCATCACACACTCTTGTTGAGTTGTCTCGGCTTATGTACATTTCCAGTCAAAGAGATAAGACTCTGGCACAGCTGGGTATAGATTTCAGTTCTAGTTTGGATGGTAAGGTTCCATGGATGTTCTGGAGAGAAGTGTTTGCAGAATATTACAGGTAGACTGTCTTCCAATTTCATTAAATCAGACCAATATATTTCCCTGTACATATATTGGATCTGATGATACAGCATAAAAGGTTATCTCGAATTGACCCTATACACTTAAATATTCATAAGCAGGAGCAATGAAATGGCATGGTACAACCATTGCTTGGTTCTATACAACAAGAACACTCATCAATCTACCTTTCTCTATCTCTCTTACTTATATGGGTTATCTCCCCTGTTATATGCCAAACAATGGTCAATCTAAGATGACCTGTATGAGGCTGTCAACTATTCTTTAAACAAGTGTGCAAAGTTTAGGTATTAATGAGATTGTCTGACTTCATAAAGGGATGTAATTCATGTTCTTTAATACTTAGTTGACCTCTCCCTTTTAACCCTTTCCCACATACAACAAGTCTGCAGCAGACTTCTCTGAAAATAACAAGGCAAACACACTAAATATCTCTATGAATGAATGTATAATTTCTAAAAAAAACCAATGTGACAAAAGGAGAAATTGCTGATATTAAATGAGCGCAAGTTCTCCTTTTGTCACAATGATTTCAAAAGGGGTCTGCTTTCAGAGGCTTCAGAAAGCATCTTTATGTGAAAACGGGTTGGCTGAGTAGTAAGAGAGAAATTGTAGCAGTTTACTCCTCCTTATCTAGGCCTCTGGGACATCCACTACTACACTTAACCCTTTCCCTCATACCACAATTCTGCAGCAGACGACTTTAAACGTATTTTGTCAAAAAATAGAAAATCTCCATAATTGAAAGGATAACCTATGACAAAAAGTGGAAAACATTGTGGCAAAAGGAGAAATTGCACGTTTTGTGCAATTTCTTCTTTTGTCACTATGTTTTCAAAAAGCCGTCTGCTGCAGAGGCGTCAGAAAGTGTCTATATGAGGGAAAGGGTTAACTCATTTTGAAGCACCTGCAGCAGACAACTTTTGAAAACATTGTGGGAAAAGGAGAAATGACTCATAATGAGAAATTTCTCCTTCTTTTCAAGTTGATTATCATTAATGGAGGGTTTCCATACTATTGCCTAGATGTTTTCAGAGTCGTCTACTGTAGAATTGCTGTATGTGGAAAAGGGCTAAACTGTCATCTGAACTTGTTGTTTCATAAATATTGTGTGGCTTCTTTCAGCTGTTTATCTGATAAGATGTTTTAAATGGCATTTTTTGTGCATATTTGATAATAATGGAATGCAATCTTTATTAGATGTGGATATATATTAGATGGGAGTTACAAGAAAATGGAATTACACTTTTTCCCATTGTATGGAGATGTGACTTGTTTACATATTCAAGGTAAGTTGATGTTTCTCTCTCTTGACGTCCGATTTGTCTGGAATGATGAATTTACTACAGGCTTTTTTCTAAGCATCTCGCAGGTCAGATATTCTGACCCATTCCCAATGGCAAAAGTCTTAAAAATTATGCAGAATTCCTAATTTTGTCATGTTAACCCTGGCTGTTTTATTCCTAAATAAAAAAAAAAGCGATTCATTTTCCCAATTAAAGGGCCAAATTCTTTTTCCCAAAGTGCCTAGAAAAAGGCCTGCACTAAGCTAATAATTTGATGTCTGATTCTGCAATTATTCATGTATTGTTAGTGCATTATATTGTATATTTATGCACATTCCACACCAACCCTTAGATACAGCATACATCAAAGGGAAAAGGTTTAAGTTGTCTCCACCAACAAACTAGGTCATAAGATCAAATTTTAAAGAAAAAATTGTCGCATATTTTACTCAATTTTGATTACTATTTTTCAGAATATTTGTATATACTCTTTCCCACATACACAAAATCTGCAGCAGACGACTTTGTCCAGGTAAAAATACCGAAACTCTGTATATAGCCTATATTTTTAAGTAAATACTTCTTTAAATATTGCTTATGGATAACTAATCATACAAAGCCATGGTACCCTAGTGAGCGGTACAGGGTCCCATTGCCATCTTGTTACTATATGACTGTAATTTGACATTTATTCTGTTTTCTTTAGAAAATGATATATTTTCTGGTCATGAGAGTGGAGTGGTCATGTATTGGTCCAATATAGAGGTAGAACTGAGTTCAGAGATTCTGTACAGACATGAAAGGAGGGTAACGTCTATCACTGGAATAGATAATGGTAAACAATTATATCATACAATTCATGTAGTGTAATATTTGACTGTTTACCTGATATTATATTTTAAACCCTTTCCCAGACACCTCCGCAGCTGCTGACTTTTGAAATATTGTGGCAAAAGGAGAAATTGCTCATTGTAAGCAATTTCTCTTTTTGCCACAATATTTTCAACTCTTATCAATAATTATATTTTTAGCTCATCTGTTTTTCTAAGAAAAAAAGTTTGGCTATTTTGATACTCTTGGCGTCGTCGCTATCACAAAGCTTTAACCTTACCTCATAACTAAAAAAACATTCATTATTTTCAAATGAAACTTGGTATGCATGTTCCTAGGAACAATAAGCCTGTCTATACAAAGTCACATAACTGGCTTAAATAATAAATCAGTAATGACCCTTTTTTTGACTTCGAAAACAACACATGAACAATGGCGTTCGATCCGCGGCTCTCTTATTTCATTAAGATAGAGATTTTCCATATTTGAGTCTAGATATTTTCAAAGTCATCTGCTGCAGACTTGTTGTATTTTGAAAAGTGTCAAGAGTCATCTGCTTCATAAGGATCTTGGTTAAAAAATGGAAAATTGCAAGAATGATTTTAATCAAGAGTTGAAAACATTGTGGGTAAAGGAGAGTTTGCTGCAGTTGCATCAAATGTTTTTTGTATCTGGTAAAGGTAAAACCAACCAAAGGTGCCAGACATGATGTATGGTTAACCCTTTCCCTCATATAGACGCTTTCTGACGCCTCTGCAGCAGACGGCTTTTTGAAAACATATTGACAAAAGAAGAAATTGCTCAAAACAAGCAATTTCTCCCTTTGCCACAATGTTTTCCACTTTGAGTCATAGGTTATCCATTCAATTATAGAGATTTTCTATCTTCTGACAAAATATGTTCAAAGTCGTCTGCTGCAGAATTGTTGTATGTGGGAAAGGGTTAACAAATATGTTAATTCACGTTAAAATTGCCAGAATAACAAGGAATATGATAAAATATATGAAAATAGTTAAACTTATGATGTTTCTTAACCCTTTCCCAGGTACAAAAGGTCTGCCCCAGATGACTTTAAAAACATACAAAGGCAAACTTGTTGAAAATATACATGAATGAAATAACAATTTTTCGAACTGAATAGAAAACTATTATAGTAGCTTAGTATTTTGTATTTTACTATTTCAGTTTCTACAGTTAACAACATTTTAAATGGAGAATGCAATCTCAAACTTGTCAGCTCATCTAAGGACAGTACATTGGTTTTACATTGTTTAGAACCAGAAAGCTCCCAAACCATCAAACATTACTCAAAAACTGTCAACTGTGTCAGGTGAGAACTATTAACCCCTTCCCTCATATAAACACTTTCTGATGCCTCTGCAGCAGACAGCATTTTGAAAACATGGCAACAAAAGAAGAAATTGCTCAAAACAAGCAATTTCTCCTTTTGTTACCATGATTTCAACTCTATTCAATTATTGTACTTTCATTTAAAGGGAGTTCCCAAATGTTTCAGGTATGTTTTCAAAGTCGTCTGCTGCAGATTCGTGGTATGAGGAAAAGGGTTAACCCTTTCCCACAACACAGATGCTATTCAGAGCCTCTGCAGTAGACGACTTTTGAAAACATTGTGGCGAAGGGAGTATTTTCTCATAATGAACATTTTCTCCTTTCGCTACAAGGCTTTCAACTCTATCAAAAGATGATACATGTACTTTCATTTTAGATATTTTCAATATCTTTGTAAAAATACCTGCTTCAGTTTGTTGTATGCGTGAAAGGGTGGTTGATTTTACATTGTTTATAATCAGAAAGCTATAAAACCATCAAATATTACACAAAAACTGTCAACTGTGACTAGTGAGAATTATTTACCCCTTCCCACAAAACAGACGCTATTCTGCACCTCAGCAGCAGACGACTTCTGAAAACATTGTGGTTAAAGAAGAATATACTGATTATGAACATTTTCTCCTTTTGTTACAATGCTTTCAACTCTATCCAAAGAATATAATATTATTATCGATAATTTCAATAATTTTATTAAGTCGTCTGCTGCCATTTGTTGTATGTGGGAAAGGGTTAATCCTTTCCACTGAACAATACATCTGGAGTCAAAGACATTAAAAATATCTAGGAACAAATTTGGAAAGGTTTTTAAATGAAGACATAATTATTGAGGAGATGTTTGGCAAAATCAGTAATTTTTTATAATAAAGAAAATCTCCTTTTTCCTCTAAAATAATCATCTGCTGACGATGTGCATAATGCATCCATATGTAGTAGAGTACATGTATTTATTAAAACTTATCAGGGATGCAGATATCTACGTCCCTGATCTTATTATACGTTTATTGATATTATCTTCTTTTTAACCCTATTTTCTTTACAAACTTCTTTAGAATCATTTGACTCTTTCTGAAGCCTCTTCAGCAGATAGCTTTTGAAAACATTGTGGCAGACGGAGAATTTGCTCATAAAGAGCAATTTTATCTTTTGCCACATTGTTTTCAACTTATTTAATAAGTTATCCTTTCTTTATAGAGATTTTTCCTATTTTTAAGACTAAAATCATTTTATTGGCACCTGTCTTGGTAGTGTGACACTTATATGAACAGATCCTTTCTTCATTGTCTACCCATCACTATTTTATTGGTTACTGTCACTTTAACCCTTTCCCACATATAGACTCTATCTGGCACCTTTGCAGCAGACAGCTTTTTAAAAACATAGAGACAAAAGAATAAATTGCTCAAAACAAGCAATTTCTCCTTTGACACAATGTTTTCCACTTTTAGTCATAGGTTTTCCATTCAATTACCGGTATAGAGATTTTCTATTTTTTGACAAAATATGTTCAAAGTCGTCTGCTGCAGAATTGTTGTATGAGGAAAAGGGTTAAAAACTCTGATCTGATAATTTAATGTGTATTGTTTTGCTTTTAAATCAAAAGCAGGCAGATGTCAAGACCATTCAGAACATACATCATCATAAGTCATTTCTTTTTCCCACAATGTTTTCAAGAGTCATCTGTAGCAGCAAATAGATTAACCCCACAAACGACAAATCTGCAACAGATAACTTTGAACAGATCCAGGCAAACATAATTTTTATGTTAAATCTATCTAAATGAAAGTATAATTATTGAATCAAGTTAAAAACATTGTGGCAAAAGGAGAAATTTTCCTTTTGCCACAATGATGCAAAAGTCCTCTGCTGAAGATGCTTCAAAATGTGTCTGCAAGTGGAAAAGGGTTAACCCTATCCCTCATATCGACGCTTTCTGATGCCTCTGCAGCAGACGACTTTTTGAAAACATCATGACAAAAGAAGAAATTGCTCAAAATAAGAAATTTCTCCTTTTGCCACAATGTTTTCCCCTTTCAGTCATAGGTTTTCCTTTCAATTATAGAGATTTTCTATTCTTTGACAAAATATGTTCAAACTTGTCTGCTGCAGAATTATCGTATGAGGGAAAGGGTTGAAGGACCAGCTTTTATTACAGATCATGGGGTTCCAGGTTTGTTGCAGCTGCAGATAAAAGTATCATACAGGGTCAGCCCATATGGACGACACCAGACTATCAAAATACTGAAACTGATGTTGTTTTAACACTGTTCACAGAGTCTGTAGCCAATATGAAAGCTGTGGCATTTTGGGAAGATAAGGTATATGTAAATTGTAATTAAGTTCGCCATCATTGTCAAAGACTGAGGTATTGGGATTTTACCTGTTTGTAAGAAACATTCATATCTTTGTTGTAAATTGGCAATTAGTTTGGTGAGCAGTGTTTTAACCCTTTCCCTAAGCAGACAGCTTTTTGAACAGCAATTTCTCCTTTTGCCACAATGTTTTCCACTTTTAGTCATAGGTTATCCATTCAATTATAGAGATTTTCCATTTTTTGACAAAATATGTTCAAAGTCGTCTGCTGCAGAATTGTCGTATGACGGAAAGGGTTAACAGACGAGTTGAGCGCCAAAATAGCTCAGTCCACAACATTGAGTGTTGATGATCCTGGGATCCTGAATTTGAATTCTGACTTGGCCAACATCCTTTTCCATTGAAAAAAAATGTATTGTGACTAGCCTCTTTTGTCTTGCACTAATGGCCTCAAATTGTATGTGGAAAGGCAGCCAATTGCCATGAAGAATGTTTTGTGTAGTACTGAAATCAAGGAATACCATGTGTTAGTGAACTTGCCAATATATATAACAAAAATACAGTTGAAAAATTGAAAACTCTTTCCTTCATATGACAATTCTGCAGCAGACGACTTTGAACATATTTTGTCAAAAAATGGAAAATCTCTATAATTGAATGGATAACCTATGACTGAAAGTGGAAAACATTGTGGCAAAAGGAGAAGTTGCTCGTTTTGAGTGAAAGGGTTAAAACCGCTGGCAACAACATCTAACAGTGACCAAACACTGGATTGCATTTTCTCACATGTAGATGCATTTGCAGCAGACTAATTGTAAACATTGCGGCAAATAAATATTACTCAATATCAGCCCATGACGAGTAATATTGGTTTTCTCCAGAAATTCAGTTCTAATTTTAGAAATTTTCCATATTTTCATTAATCCTTTCCCTCATATAGACGCTTTCTGACGCCTCTGCAGCAGACGGCTTTTTGAAAACATAGTGACAAAAGAAGAAATTGCTCAAAACGACCAATTTCTCCTTTTGACACAATGTTTTCCACTTTTAGTCATAGGTTATCCATTCAATTATTGAGATATTCCATTTTTTATCAAAATATGTTCAAAGTCTACTGCTGCAGAATTGTCGTATGAGGGAAAGGGTTAAAAGATTTCAAAGAGGTCTGCTGTAAGATTTGTTGTAGGTTGGAAATAATTAATAAACATAATCTTTTTTGATAAACATTACCATTAAAGAGTCGCCTATTAAAGGCAAAAGTAATTTTTGAAATATTGAATGTATGATTTTATAAACAAAGTTGTAAACATTGTGGGAAAAAATTTAATTGCTCATCTGTTGAAAAGGCATCAAACGTCGTCTCTATCAGGGTAAGGGTTAATGATTTTTTTATTGAATTTCTACAGGTAATATCGGGAGATGAAGCTGGGAACCTATTTTATTGGACAGAATGTAAACTCTCTAAGAAAAACAGGGCGGAGATGATTCATATTGCCAATTTAGGAAGCTCTGTGAAAACCTTGTTCCTTTTGGGGTCAAGAGTCATAGCATTTACAGGTAGGTACCAATGTATAAAGCATTGCATTGAACACCTGCAGCAGACGACTTTGAAAACATCTAAGGAAAACTATTGGAAATCTCTATAGATAAAAGTATAATTAATGAATATATCCGAACACATTTTCACCAAAGAGCAATTTCTCCGTTGGCCAAAAGTTTTTCAAAAGATGTATTGTGCAGCTATGACAAAAAGTATCTATTTGTCGGAAATGATAACTAAGTCCTTTATTATATGAAGTGCAAGGCAGGAATATATCACATTTTAAACTAGTGAACATCAAGATCAACCTTGAAAGGATGAAATATAATCAGGATCTGCATTATTTATAGGAAACTCTGATGAGTTTGTAGGATTGTATGAAGTAAGAAGTCCCATTTTCCTACACATGTATATGATACCCAGTGGGACCTTTATGTTATGCTAGGTAAGCTTCAATAAAATTATGTAATGAGTTTATGTTGTGGATCATGGAGCAATATGTAGAAAGTATGCAATAAAGTGTTAACTCTTAAGCCTTTCCCACCTATAGACACATTTGGATGCATCTGCAGCAGACGACTTTTGAAAACATTGTGACAAAAGGAGAAATTGCTCAAAACAAGCAATTTCTCCTTTTTCCACAGTATATTTTCAACTACATTAAGTTATAATACCTACAATTATAGAGATTTTTTACATTTGTTAGTAGACATTTTAAAGTCGTCTGCTGCAGATTGCTGTATGAGGAATAAGGTTAACCTGTATGTAACCTGAGGTCTTGAAATTATCAAACTGCTAACATGACTAGTCTGACTTTTGCCATAACTGTATAAAAGATGTATCCAGAATACTGGTACGACTATATGACAAACAGACACACAACAGATTCTGATCAGACTTAACCCTTTCTCTCATACAACAATTCTGCAGCAGACGACTTTGAACATATTTTGTCAAAAAACAGAAAATCTCTATAATTGAATGGATAACCTATGACTAAAAGTGGAAAACATTGTGGTAAAAGGAGAAATTGCTTGTTTTGAGCAATTTCTTCTTTTGTCACTATGTTTTCAAAAAGCTGTCTGCTTCAGAGGCATCAGAAAGCGTCTATATGAGGGGAAGGGTTAACTCTTTCCAAAATACAGACACTTTCTGACACCTACAGTAGATGGCTTTTGAAAACATTGTGGTAAAATGAGAAATTGCTCAAAACAAGCAAATTCTCCTTTTGCCACAATGTTTTCAACTCTATGAAATCATTATATTTTATAGATTTGCCTAGATGTTTTAAAAGACTTCTGCTGTAGATTTGTTGTATGTGGGAAAGGGCTAATGGACTGGATCTTCAATTGTCACAAAGTTCTCTGAAGTAGGGTTGTTTGTGTAACATGGCCAATCTTATTCCAATTTATCATAGATGACAAGAAACTTCACATTGGAGGCAAGAATATCACAGAAAACCATAGTTTTACAATTCTAGATGTATACAGTGCAATCAAAAACACGCCTGAATGTATTGCTGTGCGAGCTTCTATACTAGCTATAGGATGCAAAGGAGGTAGCCACTTCTTTTCAAATTGTTGTAAATGGAACCGCTTAGATGGCATAATTCTAAAAGTGTCATAAAATGTTGTCTGCTCTCTAACTTGAGTCAGGGGTGGCGAAATATGATTTTGACTTACTTGTCCGTTTTTTCAAAATGCTATTTTGCACTTGTCTGTATGATAGTTATAAAGTAAATCCCTACAAAATTTCACTTGTCCGCACAGGCTCTGGGACAAGCTGGGCAATACGGACAATGTATTTTGCCACCCCTGTCAGAGTAATGCTTTACAGAACAAAACACAACCTTTTTTTATCTCAAACCAGTATTGTAGCCTGTTGCAATTTTATTTATTTCACCTAGAAGATTTAATTTTGTAAAAAAAAATCTAGAGACACGTTTCCAAAGTTTGATGGTGCCCTGCCCGACTTACTTTTGGAACCAAAATCTTACCTCAGGAAATATACCTTGTTGATGTTATATTTTTTTTATATTAAATAAAATCTTCTAGGTAATAGTAAAATGTGGAAAAAATTGTTGTAACAGCCTACGCAACTTGGTTACTGTGATTATGGTACACAGAAAAAACAATAAACAAAGAAACATACAATTGTCACGAGACATGATGGGGTGAATGACAAAGAGAGGAAACTTTCAAATCTTCAGTGGACTTGGTCACAGTGTAACCAGGGTAGCTCAGTCGGTAGCAACGCAGGCTGTTAATCCTGGGGTTGTGAGTTTAAACCCCAGCTCAGCCAACATTCTTTCTGATGTTTGACAAAAGTCACTGTGACAAGCGTCATTCGTCTTCCACCGATTGGTGTTCTGTCTATGTGCAAAAGCAGTCAGTTAATTGGAAAGAAGTTGTGTGGATTACTGTTGTGGTAAAGCCAGGAAACACATGAGTAGCTGAAAGTGTATGGCTGATTTTCAAATATTTTTTGTGAGTTTTTCCTTGGGTGACCCTCTATTAGATTCATTCAAGCCATGTTGATTAGTAAAATAACATGGCCGCCATGGGGCGGGGCTGTTTTGCTGTATATGGTTATAGTGGAAAATTTAAATATCTTCTCCTCTGAAAGTGTCTGGCCAATTTTCAAATAATTTTGTAGAAATGTACCTTGGCTGACCTGACCCTCTATCAGATTCCTTCAAGCCATGTTGATTGGTCAAAAACATTGCCACCAGGGGGTTGGGCTGTTTTGCCTTACTTTAAAAAAATCTTCAGGTGAGTGATTCAATGGCCATCATGGACCTCTTGTTCTACATGGGAAATAGTTAAGCTGACTAATAAACTGGCAACGTATTTAGTGTGAAAAATGGTTTTCATTTGTTTTCATTTTCAGGTGCAGTATTTCTCTACTTCATCCCAAAAGACAATAACTGGGAAAGCTTAGATCTTACTTGTCCTGTACAGATTATCAAAACCTCCATGGATCACGTAAATGACATTGTTATTGGCGATGATGGGGCGGGTCCTGTGATTGCCATAGCAACCAGTGGATATTGCATACATGTGGTGCAGTTTAGACAAAAAAAACTAACAGATGAAAAAACAGAGAAATCTTCTTAACATAGGACCATGTAACACCTCCAATTAGCAGCTATTATTTTTGCTAGTTATTTCTGTTTGTCAAAATTGTATAGTAAACTGCCATAGCTCAAACTTTTGAAAATTCAAGTACATGTATGTGTATATTGTTTAACTTAAACCAATTTCTGGAATGAGTTTTGAAAACAGCATAGCAGCAATTCTGATGGTTCAGAAGATCAAACAGAACTGCTGTAGGGTTGGTTTCTTAATAATGTTTAATCATTGACATGCTTTTCAAAAGAAACATTTAAGAATAAATGAATTAGGAAGCTGATGATACAAACGAGCCGTTCCACGAGAAAACCAACAGTATGGTCTATGCGTAATGTATCGATCCAGATCAGCCTGCACAGTCCGCACAGGTTAATCCGGGCCGACACATTCCGTCTCAGTGGGGATAGAGGTATAGACTAATGATTCCTGAAACAGAAAATCCACAGGCGGCGAAAAATGTTTGCCTGGATTAGCCTGCGAGGCATGCTCAGGCTGATTGGGGTCAATTCTTTAGGCAGAGACCACAATGTTGGTTTTCTTGTTGAACGGCTAACATGTTTTCAGTATAATCCAGCAATCACATGATCATAAAGTAATTTCTCTGTCTTTTAAAGACTTTGAATAATCGAAGATCCATCATACTGTCACGATTCTGTTCAGGCAAATCTGGTTCTTATAGCATATGACATCATGAGGACATCATGCAGCAAAGTCTGAGATGTAACTTCTGACATACAAAAAAGATCGACAGACAAACGAGTTTCCCCTGTATTATAGAGAGTCGTCCATCGTATTGTCAAGATTCTGTAGGTATGCTGCTTCAGGCATATGAGAAGGTTTGAGATGTAACTTCTGTCAACCCTTTTCCACTTTCAGACGCATTTTGAAGCATCTACATTTACAAGAGACGACTTTTGTAAACAATGTGGCGAATGGAGATATTGCTCATAATCAGCAATTTCTCCATTTGCCGCAATGTTTTCAACTCTATTAAATGATCATAGTATCATTTATAGAGATTTTCTATATTTGGAGTTAACAATATCATTTGTAGAGATTTTCCATACTTTGCCTAGCTGTTTAAAAAGTCGTCTGCTGCAGACTTCCTGTATGTGGGAAAGGGTTAAACTAAGTAGATAAATAGACAAATGAGTTTCCCCACCATTTACCTTACGCATGATAAATGGACATGCAAGTTGGTAAATAATGCTTAAACGGTTCAGAGTTTTCAGTTTTAATCCTTTCACTTATACAACAAATCTGTAGCAGATGATTTTGAAGACATCCAAGAAAAAATGATTTAAAGCAATTTCTTCTTTTGCCACAATGTTTTCAAAAGTAATCTTCTGTAAACGTATCTTAATGTGCCTGTGTGGGGAAAGGTTTAAAGAGTTATAATAGAGTATCAGGAAATAGCTAACTCTTTCCCAAATGCAGACGCATTTTGATGACTTATTGAACATTGTAGACTAATGAAAAATAGTTCATAAGGAGCAATTTTTTCTTTTACTACAATGGTTTCAACTCTATAATGTGCATCAATTTATATAGGTTTTTTTTTATCTTTTTGCACTGATATTTTCCAAGTCTACTGCGATAGATTTGCTGTATGGGGTAGATAGGGGTTAATTTTACTGTTATGCTGACGTTCTTTTCCAGTAATCAGAGGGTATGTTTCATCAAGAGATTCAAGGCAGGTTTCCCACAATGTTAAAATTAGAAAGTTTCTGGTTCAAGAAGTTAGTGCGTCAATATCTGCTTATGTCTACTACAATTGCTACAGATCGGAGTCAATATTTGTGTTACCATTACAATTTCTCATTACAATGTTTTAAAAAATTATACCTCCATTTATCAGATTTAGTTTTCATGCCTTTTGACTTTTTCAAAGCAGACACCTCAGGAAGTTTTACATCAGGTTCACTTATTAACCCTTACCCATATACAAGAAATCTGCTGCAGACGACTTTGAAAATATAGGGAAAAAACCTGAAAAATGTCCATATAGAAAGATAGCTTAATTGATAAATAAAGTTGAAAATATTGTGGCCAAAAGTGAAATTGCTCATCATGAGCAATTTCAACTTTGGCCACAATGTTTTCAAAAGTCGTCTGCTGCTATTGCGTCAAAATGCGTCTGCAGTTGGGAAAGGGTTAACCCTTACCCATATACAAGTAATCTGCAGCAGATGACTTTAAAATTGATTTGGCAAAAGTATGAAAAGTCTCTTTGAATTTAAGTTAAATTATTGAATATACTTAAAAAACATTGTTGCAAATGGAGAAGTCTTTTGCTCCAATGTTTTCAAAGGTCATCTGCTAAAAAGGCGTCAGAAAGTGGCTGCATAAAAGAAAAGGTTAACAACAAATCTGTTCATAGAAAAAACAACCTACATGCAAAACATGATAAAGGCAGATGGAATAAATGATAAAAAGGGATGTTACTTGTTTTTAAAACATAGTCAAAAAAAATAAATACAATTACATGTATTGAATAGAGTTGAAAACATTGTGGCAAAAGGATAAATGGCTCATGATGAGCAATTCATCTATTTCCTCCATGTTTTCAAATGTCATCTGGGGAAAATGCATCCGCTCACCTTGACTAGTAGCATTTTTTGAGGATGAGTAAAATTTCAAACTAGTATATTTCGTTATTTTGGCCCTGCAGAGAGAGAATGTTATAGATTATTTTTTCTCTGAACAGTTTCTCCTTTTACCAAAATCCATTCTCATATTAGGTTAAATAATATGACAGATGTGTACGGGTAAATACATGTATGATGTTTAAATATATGTAATGAGATTAAACCTTGCCTGATATGGACAACTTTTGGTACTTCTGCTGCAAACAAATAAAAAAAGAATTAGTGAAAAAATGTCAAATTCTAACCCTTTCCCACATACGACAATGAACATATTTTGTCAAATAATGGAAAATCTCTATAATTGAATGGATAACCTATGATTTAAAGTGGAAAACATTGTGGCAAAAGGAGAAATTGCATGTTTTGTGCAATTTCTTCTTTTGTCACTATGTTTTCAAAAAGCCATCAGAAAGCGTCTATATGAGGCAAAGGGTTATATAATATGACATTTGTGTATGGGTAAATACATGTATGATGTTTATGTTCAAATATATGTAATGAGATTAAACCTTGCCTGATATGGACGTATGTTTATGTTCAAATATATGTAATGAGATTAAACCTTGCCTGATATGGACGACTTTTGGTACTTCTGCTGCAAACAAATAAAAAAAAAATAGTGAAAAAAGGTCAAATTTTAAGTAAGTTCTGGTAGTTAATTCTCCTTTTTCCCACATTCTTCAAATTGTTCACTGTAGTTATTCATAACCAGATTACTTTAAAACTATCCAATCAGGCAAAGGGTTAGTTGTTTTCATACCAACATGTGTTCATATTAAATCTTTGTTTCATTTTAAAGACACTTTGATATGTTTATTTAAAACCATTCATTAATAGTTTAATGTTGATTTAACCTTTTCCTTTCTTGTAGACACATTGTAACTCATTTGTAGCAGACGTCTTTTGAAAAGATTGTAACAAAAGGAGAAATTGCTCATAATAGAGGAATTTCACATTTTGCGACAATGTTTTCAAAAACGTCTGCTGCAGATTTGTTGTTTGTGGGAAAGGGGGGTTAAATCAGGTTCATTACATCATGAGGGTCCTATATTGCTCACCTGAAAAAAGGTGATCTAAATAAAAACCACAAGATTCTATGTGGCCTCCATGATTTTGGATAAAGCAAGATAAATTGAGATTTTAGAAAATCATTTAGTCATTTCAAAAGAAGATCTTCAAATTCTGCATTATATTTACATATACAAAGCCCCACCCTCTGGCAGACATATCTTTTGTTTTAACTATCTTTGTAGAGTGTCACCCAAGGAACAATTCTGTGAAGTTGTTTTGAAATCGGACCTATGTTTCTGAGTTACTCAAACGTTGCATTAAAGGCATAATATATTAAGAGAAATTTAAACCTGCTTCCATGTTTTTCAACAAATCAAGATGGATTCAATAATTATGTCTCCCCCATTACATGGGGGTGACGTATTGTTTTTGCCTGTTCCGTCCGTCCTTCTGTCCTTCCGTCTGTCACACTTGTTTCCGCTCAATAACTGAAGAACGCTTGGGCATAGGAACTTCATACTTGGCATGCAGGTTGGTCATGACCAGTAGCTGACCCCTATTGATTTTGATAACAGAAGGTCAAAGGTCAAGGTCATGGTGACCTTGTGAGGTAAAAAATGGTTTCCGCTCAATAACTGAAGTACGCTTCGGCTGAGGAACTCCATACTTGGTGTGCAGGTTAGCCATGCCTATTAGAAGACCCCTATTGATTTTGAGATCAGTACGTCTAAAGTCAAGGTCACAGTGACCATGAGCTTGAAAGGTCACAGTGACAATGAGCTGATAAATAGTTTTTGCTTGGGCCCAGGAACTTCATACTTGATGTGCAGGTTGGTCACCACCAGCAAATGACCCCTATTAATTTTAAGGTCACTAGGTCAAAGGTCAAGGTCACATCCGTCACACTTGTTTCTGCTCAATAACTGAAGAACGCTTGGGCATAGGATCTTCATACTTGGTATGCAGGTTGGTCATGACCAGTAGATGACTTTATTTGATTTTGATGTCAGAAGGTCAAAGGTCAAGGTCATGGTGACATTGTGAGGTAAAAAAATTGTTTCCGCTCAATAACTGAAGAACGCTTGGGCCGAGGAACTCCATACTTGGTATGCAGGTTGGCCATGCCCAGTAGAAGACCCTATTAATTTTGAGGTCAAAGTCAAGGTCACAGTGACCTTGAGCTGAAAGGTCACAGTGACAATGAGCTGAAACATTGGTTTTTGCTTAATAACTAGAATGCTTTGGCCATGGAAGTTAATACTTGGTGTGCAGGTTGGTCACCACCAGTAGATGACCCCTATTGATTTTGAGGTCACTAGCTTAAAGGTCAAGGTCATGGTAACCTTCAGCTGAAAAATGGTTTCCTCTCAATAACTAAAGAATGTTTATGTTGAGGAACTTCATACCTGGTGTGCAGGTTGGTCCTAACCAGTAAATGACCTTTATTGAATTTGTTTGATTTTGAGGTCAAATGTCGAAGGTCACGGTAACCTTCAGCTGAAAAATGTGTTTTACTCAATAACTCAAGAACGCTTATACCCAGGAACTTCATACTTGGTGTGCAGCTTGGTCCTAACCTGTAGATGACCCCTATTTTGATGTCAGTAGGTCAAAGGTCAAGGTCGCGGTGACCTTTGGCTGAAAAATGGTTTCCGCTCAATAACTGAAGATTGCTTGGGCCCAGGAACTTCATACTTGGTGTGCAGGTTGGTCACCAGCAGCAAACGACCCCTATTTTGAGGTCACTAGGTCAAAGACCAAGGTCATGGTAACCCTCAGCTGAAAAATGGTTTCCGCTCAATAACTGAGGATTGTTACTGTTGCTTCATCTCCAGTCCAAAACTAAAAAATTCATCTCAATCATTTCTTTTCGTCCCCTCAAACCACACAAATGGGGAGACAAGCGCTTTTTCAAAAAAGCAATCTCTAGTTTATATATTATTTGGTCTGATTGTAATGAAATTGCCCAACACTCTACCCGCCAGGGTTTTTGACCATTTAAGGTGGGGGGCAGTATTGCTCCTCAGAATTACGAACAAATTAAATCAATATGGTTCAAAGGAAAGGAACATTTCTACCAAATTATTTCATAATCACCTTCATACTTTCGTAGGAGAAGATATTTAAAGTTTTTAGTTTAGCCATATATAGGCCGCCCCCTGGCAGCCATGTTTTTTTATTAAACTAGTGTCTGTGACTAAAAGGAATCTCAAAGATCATCATCCGAGGAACATTTCAGCCAATCAGGCTAATAACTGAGATTTGTCAACATTACAGCAAAATGAAGAATTCACATTATGAACATTTTCTCCTTTGCCACATTAGTCAAGTGAGCTGTCAATCCAGGGGTTGTGATTTTGAACCCAAGCTTTGCCAACATTTTTCCCGATATATGATAAAGAACAATTTGATATGTGTCATTATTTTGTCACCAGTCAGCTTTGTGGCAATACCGCCAGTTTCTTGAAAAAGAAATTTCAGTGGAGTACTGGTGTGAGAGAAAGCTAGGAAACATTATGAGAAGGTGAACTTGCTGTGATTAATATTGTTTAGTCCTTTCCCACATACAACAATTCTGTAGCAGACGACTTTGAGAACATGGTGACAAAAACCTGAAAAATCTCCATAAAAGAGTTTAATTGTTAAATAAAGTTGAAAACATTGTGGCTAAAGGAAAAAATGCTCATCGTGAGCAATTTCACCTTTTGGCACAATGTTTTCAAAAGTCGTCTGCTGCTATTGCATCTGCAGGTGAGAAAGTGTTAAAACTCCAATCAATCCTTTCAACTCTATTTAACACATTTAGTTCTAATATCATTTATTGATATTTTCCAATCACCTGCAGCAGCTTCGTTTTATGTGGGGAAGGTGAATTTATATTTATCAAAGAGGCTTTTCATATTTTTGCTTAGAAATTTTCAATATCTCTGCTGCAGATTTGTTGTATACGTGAAAGGGATATAACTAAAATTGGTATTTTTTACCAAGGTTAATCACCTCGTCATAAAGTCTTTAAAAGCGTCAAATAATTTTACTTGGTAAACGATGGAAATTTAGGTGCCATTGCTCGTTCTGAACAATGGCACCTAAATGTGTATTGTTTTTACAAAGGAGTCAAAATTGCTTCTAAACCAGGGTTTTCAAAATAGGTTTTTAGTTACAATCGTTTCACACCAAGCCCTCGATATATAACTGAAAGAATATGTATTCAAATACATTATATACATTGTGGTAATAGGAGAAAAAGCTCTTACGGTCTTCTTCACATTGGAAGGGGGAGGCTTTACTCATTCCCACATACAACCAGATTGCAGCAAGTTTGAAAACATTGAAATTCTTTATAATTAAAGTATAATTAGATCTATTGAATAAAGTTGAAAACAATCAGACAAAAAGACAAATTGCTCATTATATATAATGAGAAATTTCTCCATTTACCACCTTGCCACAAGTTGTCTGCTACAGAGGCGTCAGAAAGTTTCTACATGTTGGGAAGGGTAAAACTGATAATGACCTTGTCCTTATAGACAGACTGGGTGTCAGTAGGTACATTATATAATATACATGTATATAGCTCGCTAAAGATAACCTAGTTTGAATTCAAATTGAACCCATTAGAACGAAAAGGTACTAGATCTACAATGTTCACATATTTCTTACACAATCTTTGTAGAAGATTCTACTTGAAAAAATCAGATGAACAGGGCCTACGCTGTTAACCCTTTCCCTCATAAAGACGCTTTCTGATGCCATCGATAGCTTTTTGTGTCACCTGCGTAGCATGGTAGGCACTTAGGGATTACTTTTTTTTTTGTCTGGCGTCTGTCCGTCCGTACGTACTGGTATTCTCTTTCGGGTTTGTTTTCAGTCATCTGCTGCAGATTTGTTGTATGCGGGAAAGGGTTAAGAAATGCCAACTTGTACCTTTTTCCATGTACAGGCTTAATAAACCCTTACCCTGATAGACATCTTTTGAAGCTTCCAATTCGGCATTAAAATCCTCTCAAAATCAACCTTGCTTTACTCATTATGTAGGAATCCGCTGTGGTCAAGTGGTTAGCGTCGGGGATTTCGTAACCGGATGTCCCGGGTTCGATCCCCAGTTGCAGCACTACGGTCATGGTGGAGTGCCCTTGGGCAAGGCACATTTTCTAGCCTAGTACTGGTTTGTTGTCTCGCCCACGATAGTGGAGTGAGACATAGCAGTCACTTTTCCGGCGACGGCAACGGCGGCCGCTTTTACAAATAGCTATATCTCGGCAACCCCTGCTTGAATTTTTCTGAAACTTTGTTAGCTGTATCGTTTGGACATCTGTCAACGTTAAAATTTTCAGAGTCAAGGTCATAATTGTGCAGAACTTGACCTTTGTTAGGTAACTTGACCTCAAAACTTAACCTTTCTTATATCTCAGCAACCTCTGCTTGAATTTTTCTGAAACTTTGTCAGATGTATTGTTTGGTCATGGGACATCTGACAACGTCAAAATTGTCAGGGTCAAGGTCATAATTGTGCAGAGCTTGACCTTTGTTAGGTAACTTAACCTCAAAACTTAACCTTTCTTATATCTCAGCAACCTCTGCTTGAATTTTTCTGAAACTTTGTCAGATGTATTGTTTGGTCATGGGACATCTGTCAACGTCAAAATGTTCAGGGTCAAGGTCATAATTGTGCAGAACTTGACCTTTGTTAGGTAACTTAACCTTTCTTATATCTCAGCAACCCCTGCTTGAATTTTTCTGAAATATTGTCAGATGTATTGTTTGGTCATGATACATCTGTCAACGTCATAATTTTCAGGGTCAAGGTCATAATTGTGCAGAACTTGACCCTTTCTTATATCTCAGCAATCCCTGCTGGAATTTTTCTGAAACTTTGTCAGATGTATTGTTTGGTCATGGGACATCTGTCAACGTCAAAATTGTCAGGGTCAAGGTCATAATTGTGCAGAACTTGACCTTTGTTAGGTAACTTAACCTCAAAACTTAACCTTTCTTATATCTCAGCAACCTCTGCTTGAATTTTTCTGAAACTTTGTCAGATGTATTGTTTGGTCAAGGGACATCTGTCAACGTCAAAATGTTCAGGGTCAAGGTCATAATTGTGCAGAACTTGACCTTTGTTAGGTAACTTAACCTTTCTTATATCTCAGCAACCTCTGCTTGAATTTTTCTGAAACTTTGTCAGATGTATTGTTTGGTCATGATACATCTGTCAACGTCATAATTTTCAGGGTCAAGGTCATAATTGTGCAGAACTTGACCCTTTCTTATATCTCAGCAACCCCTGCTGGAATTTTTCTGAAACTTTGTCAGATGTATTGTTTGGTCATGGGACATCTGTCAACGTCAAAATTGTCAGGGTCAAGGTCATAATTGTGCAGAACTTGACCTTTGTTAGGTAATTATATATTAAGATATATACACATGTAGTGATTTTATTATTTATCATGACATGTTGATAACAATGCATTGACAGACACTTACTTTCTCACATTTTATCAACTTTACTTTCTTTTTGCATAGTGATACCATTTAATATCTGATTTTCTTAGAAGGGCGAGACACTCTCAGCCTGAGGTCTTGTTTACCCAGGGATCATGAATAAGTAAACTGTCGCCGTGATTTAACTGAAATAATGTTGAAAGCAGCGTAAAACCCCAATAAATAAATAAATAAATTACTCATTATGTTTTTAATGCATTGTTTCATCACTGGCAGGTTAAGGGTAAACCCTTTCCCTACAGATTACTTCTGATGTCTTATGAAAATGAAAAATGATTATCGCAAGCCATTCATCTTTTTCTAAAGTTGTTTCCAGCTACCGTCATTTGTTAACATTATGCTTCTGATTTCCATGTTACATGTATTCGATGAGATGTTTTCTAGGCAGACAATTCTAAAAATATCATCTCTAGTATATGGGGAAAAGTGCAACTGATAAATCGGTTATCTTTCAAGGTTGTTCTGCTTTTTCCTTGACCCTTTACCACATTCAACAAATCTGCACCAAACAAATTTGTGCAAAAACAAGGAAAATCTCTATAAATGAAAGTATCTTTATTGAATCAAGTAGAAAATCTTGTGACAACAGGAGAAATTGGTTTTTATGAGCAATTCCTCCTTTTGCTACAATGTTTTCAAAAGTTGTCTGCTGCAGGAGTCAGAAATTGTCTATGTGGGATGGGATTAAATCCGTTCTTAAGTCTGAAGTTGAAATTAAACTCTTTCCCAGTTAGAACTAACCACTTCTGAAACTTTTTCAGAAAATTAGTAACTTTTTTCTTTTCCCAGGATATTTCTTAATTGTATTTATTTATGAAGATGTACTTTGCATGGAAATTTTAAAAGTCTTAACTTTTTCATCATTATAATTATTTTTACTTTCCTCACCGTTGGCTTAGAAATGTTGATCAGGCTGTTTTATTTCATCAGAGCACAAAGTGCTCAAGGTGAGTTTTTGTGATCACCTTTTGTCCGTCTGTCGTCAACTTTTTGGCCAAGTTCGAATATGGGTCATATTGGGTTAAAAACTAGGTCACTAGGCTAAACTGAAGGAAAATATTGTTAAAACTCCGGAGGCCGCAATTTTACTTTTAGCAAGTTGAAACTATTCATGTTAGTCTTGTTTCTAAAAATGTTTCTTGGGTGAGCCTCTACTAAGATTGTTGAAATCATTTTGATGATATGATCTGTAAACAACATGGCTTCTCTTAGTAAGTCTAAAATAGCACATTCTCAGGTTTCTTCTTTTGCCACTTTGTTTTCAAAAAGCCGTCTGCTACAGAGGCATCAGAAAGCGTCTATATGAAGGAAAGGGTTAACCAAATCAAAAAGTGCCAGGGCAGATGTACCACAAGAACAAGGCAGGTAACCCAAAAAGTATTGTCATTTTTATGGTACTGTTTTTTTCATGAGGGTACTCATGAAAACATAAATTCATATTTCTTTTCATAGTATGGAATTGGACATCAAATAAGGCACAAAGGTAAAACAATAAATTTAGATTAAAGGTTTTTTATTCAAATACCGTTATTCCACAACTTAAAAGTATGCATTCACTTTTGGCCCTGTCACACCAAAACGTTTTAGGCCAGCGCGTGAGTAACATGTTGGAATTTCGGCAACACGCTGTCAAACCCTGATAAATGCTAGGCTAGCGTTAGCAACACGCCGAGCGTGTTACTCTCACACTGGGACACGCTGTCTTATGCAGAGGCAAAATTACATTTTTCAATATACATACCTAAAATTCTAGCGTTTGCCAGCATACGCTGACAATACTTGTGAGTCGTTACTCATGTATAGAACGCGGAAGACGATCGTTACCAACCCACCACTCACATGATAGCGACACACTGGTACTGTAGAAGCGCGTCGGCTCTATACAAACAATCACGTGGTCATTGCAGTAAGCTGGCGCACATTGGAACGCGCTACTCACACGCTAGGCAGTTGGTCGTCGAGTGCAAAACTAACATGTTACTCATGCGATGGCGAGGCTGGCGATATGCTGTCTTATGTTATCTTTAAATCAGTGATGTAGTCCTCACATGCTGGCATACGTTATCAACACGTTCTGAACACGCTATAATCATGTTTACATGTGAAAAATTCAGCGTTTGCCAGCCTATCAACTATTTTAAACGTGCTACTCACGCGTTGGCCGTAAACGTTCTGGTGTGACAGGGCCATTTGCAGTGATAAGTAAATTGACTGAAATTATTTTACTTTGCACTGAAAAGTAAACTGACTGCATTTACAAAGCTAACTGCATTTACAAAAACTAACTGCATTTACAAAAACTAACTATCTAAATATATAAATTATACTACTGTTTTCATCCTTTTTAAAAGAAGCAACATTTTCTTTTTATGTGTAAATATAAGAATAGGGAACTTTTTTTTTTATGGTGCAGGACCAAGATTATAATGAGTAATGTTCTGTGAAAACCAACATTAACTTACTTATGAACCATTTTCCACTTACAACAAATCTGCAGCAGATGACTTTGAAAACATATTGATAACAAGTTGAAAAATCTCCATAAAAAGATAACTTAATTGTTGAATAAAAATATTGTGTCCAAAGAAAGGAATTTCTACTTTTGCCACAATGTTATCAAAAGTTCTCTGCTGCAATTTTGTCAAAATGTGTCTACAGGTGGGAAAGGGTTCATCCTGTGTTCAGACTTTTATTGCATGCTAAGGATCCAAATGGACACCACTTTGCAGATGTTTCTTTAACTCTTTCCCTCATAAAGACGCTTTCTGAAGCCTCTGCACTAGACAGCTTTTAACAGTGCAGAGCCAAATGACAGATCTGCATCTACACTGTTGGTCAAAGCCTAAAGTTGATTTTTGCAGAGAGCTGCTCATATTTTCACATAACAAAGACCAGTTACAAGGACAAAATGACAAATAATTATCTTCATTGTTCACAAACAGAAATTTTTATTAATCCAAAAATCAAATGATTTGTTTCTGTTCATCATTATTTCATGATTTCCAAGATGGTACAACAGAAATTGTACCTAATCAATGTTATTTCAGATTGGGTAAAACTGATGACAGTATGTTATACATATCGGCATCTTGAATTCATCTAGTTTTCCTGCATAAAAAACAACTTAGTAGCTAATCTATCTAGTAACATTATACATCACACTTGTTTTACATGCACAACTAACAATTGTAGCATGAATAGGTAACAAAGCAAAACTTGCTAGCACTAGTAATATAATAAATGGCACATGTTAAACAATTCTTGCAACTAAACTCTTTTCCAAAGCAGACGACTTCGAAAGTAGAGACACATAACTATGGAAAATCTCTTCAAATTAAAGGAGAATAATTGAATAGAGTTGAAAATTAACACAATGAGAAATTGCAAACAATAAATTTCAAAATTCATCTGCTGCAGATGCATAAAAATGTGTCCATATGTCGAAAAGATGTGTCTTCAAAATCAATTTTTCATCTGCTTTCCTTGAGAACTTGACCGATACACTGATCCTTGATCTGAGCAAAGTAACATTTTGTTCATACATTTTCCTGACATGTACAAACAATTATAAATGCCTTGTGTACTTTCAAGATGAAATATTATTTTCCATAGATTTGAAGGAACAAGTGGGCCATGATGACCCTGGATGGCTCACCTGAGTTATGTATAGTGATTTGTCATGTCAACTACAATAACTTATTTTGCGGTAAGGGAAACTAATACATTGGTCCCAGTATAGCTCCACTGCCACATTGAGACTAAAAAACCCACACGCTATGTAGTCTATCTTTTGGCAAATTACTATGACTGGTTACCAGTTAGTATTTCGAAATCAGACATTTATTTTCTTTGGAAATAATTTTCTAAATCTTTACACTCTGGGAATAAAAGGTAAAGCAGCCCCAGGCCCTGATGGCCATGTCTTTTGACCATTCAACATGGCTTGAATAAGCTAGGAAGATGGTCACTCAATGAGCATGTCTTCAAAATTATTTGAAGATCAGTTTGATACTTTTGGAAGAGAATATTTTTAAAGTTTTAACTTGGTCATATGAGGCAAAACAGCCCCACACACCATTGAAGCCATGTTTTAAACTAATCAACATGGCTTGAAATAATCTCGTAGATAGTCACCAAAGGCACATTTCTGCAAAATTAATTGAAAATTTGCCAGATTCTTTCGGAGAAGTTTTCACTTTAGCCATTTAAGGCAAGACAATTTTGGTGAGAATATTGAGAGGATGTTCACTGTGAAGTTTCATCCAAATGGACTCACTGGTTACAGAGGAGAAGATGCTTACAGATGCATGCCAAACAAAGGGCGATCATGATTCTTCACCTTGAGCACTTTGTTCTCAGTCGAGCTAAAATTTGGGTGAACAAAGCAGCATTAATAACACTTATATCTTTACCTATAAATATACCATAAAGTTCCCATTTTACAAATGAAGTATTGCAGTAGAAAAGTTTACAAAAATTAACTACAATTTGACCCCTATCCACAAGATAAAGGTGACTTATTGTCGCCAATGCAACAAAACTTTTGAAAGTATTGTAGAAAAAGGAAAAATTGTTCAAGAAGAGCAACATGTATCGAAGTTTTCCTTTTTTCTAGGTGTTTCAAGATTTTTCCTCAGTGCATATGTTTTCAAAGACGTAACATAGTCACTTACAAAAACATCTTTGAATTATTTTCACATGACATATGATTTGCAGACATATCATTTTATCCCATACACAAAACTTGCTATTATGAGCAAACTGACCTTTTAATATAAGAAATATAATTTAAAGACAGTAGAAAGCACTAAAGGTAATACTTGTATTTCCTATAAAGAATTTGAAACTTTACGATGACTTCTATGCTCATGCCTTCAATGCTGATCTACCCTTTGCCACATACAACAATTCCGCAGCAGACGACTTTGAAATCATCTCACAAACAATAGGAAAAATTTCTTTAACAGTTACTGATAGTTCAAATATTAAATGGAGTTGAAAACATTGCAGCAAAATGAGAAATAAGTCATCTGGAGCTTTTTCTCCTTTTGCCACAATGTTTTCAAAAGTTGTCTGCTGAAAAAATGGCATCAGACAAGGTATGACCAGCAAATTTCAATATGATCTATGAAAAACCGTAATAGCACTTCAGATATTTGCAACAAGTGTAGATCTCTAAGAGTGCCAATCTAATTTTATTCATACCCACTAGCAGACACATTTTAATTAACCCTTTCCCTCATATGGATGCTTTCTGACGCCTCTTCAGCAGACGGCTTTTTGAAAACATAGTGACACAAGAAGAAATTGCACAAAATGTGCAATTTCTCCTTTTGCCACAATGTTTTCCACTTTTTGTCATAGGTTATCCATTCAATTATGGAGATTTTCTATGTTTTGACAAAATACGGTCAAAGTCGTCTGCTGCAGAATTGTCGTATGAGGGAAAGGGTTAACTTATCAACAGACAACTTTCGCCACAATATTTTCAACTCTATTTAAAAAGAGAATTTCCATATTTTTTCAAAGTTGTCTGCTGCAGATTTTTTGTAGGAGTGAAAGAGTTATAAACATTCAGTCATGAGTACTAATTAGTAATTACTATACTCAATCAAATGAAGAAGAAAAAGAAATTAGACAAATAAATTATCCATTTATCCTGATATTAAATATTAAGATACCTTTGCAAGAAAAAAACTTTGTTATAATATAATCATATCAGAACAATTGGATTAAAGTATAAGCTTGAAAACATTGTAGGAAAGGTTATCCAATGCAGATGCAACATCTACATCCAGGTAAGATTTGTTTTCTAAGCTTGAAACTATAAAAACATAATTGCTTAACCCCCATCATTGATACTAAACTTAAATACCTCTTACTTGTATGATTATCACATACAATCAAATTAAATTAACTGACCTTAACAGCAGTGTTAATCATGCAATCTCATCTCATTTGGACTCATTAACACTTTCACATATACAACAAATTCTGCAGCAGATGACTTTGAAAGCGTCTTGGCAAATATATGGAAAAGACTTATTATTGAAAACATTGTGGCAAAAGCAGAAATTGTTCATAATGAGCAATTTCTCGATTTGTTACAATTTTTTCAAAAGTCTGCTGCAGAGGCAACAAAAAGCATCTGTTTGTTCGAAATGGTTATAGTCTTAATCCTTTACCTCATATAGTCACTTTCTAATGTCTTTTTGAAAACATAGTGACAAAAGAAGAAATTTCTCCATTCATTAATGGAGATTTTCCAATTTTTGAGAACATATTTTCAAAGTCGTCTGCTGCAGAATTGTCGTATGAGGGAAAGAGTTAAATGAATACAAATGTAACCAAAGATGTTAAGTTCAGTTACATTTTTCTTCATTTAATTTTAAAATACCAATCAAAACGTATTTAACAAAAGACTGTGTGCAAGGAATATGTTGTATGAAAAGTAAACCTTTACTGT
Source organism: Serripes groenlandicus (assembly GCA_031761405.1). Classification (NCBI taxonomy): domain Eukaryota; kingdom Metazoa; phylum Mollusca; class Bivalvia; order Cardiida; family Cardiidae; genus Serripes; species Serripes groenlandicus. The sequence continues at coordinate 67,887,468 of JASEVX010000006.1, forward strand.
TCTCTTTCTAAAAACAGCCTGTATGTTACATCGAAAAGTTAATTATTTTCCAGATACTGGCAACTTCTGAAGCCTTTCCAGCAAATGAATTTTAAATTTCAGATAAAAAGGAAATTTTTCCTTTTTTCCACAATGATTTCAACTTCGCTTCTTCTAACATAATGTTTTCAAAGCAGGACTACTGTGACTCTTCAAATGTGGTTGTACCACAATATAGTAAACATTAACCCTTTCCCTCATATAGACGCTTTCTGACGCCTCTGCAGCAGACGGCTTTTAGAAAACATAGTGACAAAAGAAGAAATTGCTCAAAACGAGCAATTTCTCCTTTTGCCACAATGTTTTCCACTTTTAGTCATAGATTATCCATTCAATTATAGAGATTGTCTATTATTTGACAAAATATGTTCAAAGTCGTCTGCTGCAGAATTGGCATATGAGGGAAAGGGTTAAACTCAAATATCAGTCTAAGACTGTTCAACAGCGTTTATTTCATTCACCTTTAGAAATACCTTAATACTTTCGGGCACAGGTAAAATGTCAATGTTTTTATCAATACTAACTTGCATAGTACGACGAATTGTAATGCGACACGCCTCTTTTAGGGAACGTAGAGGGTACAAGAGACTGTGTATCCATGGAGATATTTTATCATAACTACTACAAATACTCAACTGGTGAACTTTGGAATACAGTTCTGTTCCCTGAACAACAGGAAAAAACCCATGTGCCATCAAAAGTCGCCACGATAAGAGCTCCTTACTGTTAGGCCCAATAACTTCTGGATTTTCAAGAATTGACTTAGACAGAGTCAGAGAAACCAATTCTGTCATTTCTTCTGCTGTCATTTTAGCACCATAGGAAAGCAGAAGTTTCAGTTTTTCAATAGAATTATGAACATAAGCAAAGATTAAAGGTTTCTGTTTCTTCCATCCTCCACCCTTGTTTACATCGGCACCTCTATCTAACAGTAATCTAACAAGCTGGGGACTGACATGGTTTGAAGAACAACCTATTCCTAGAGGCGTGCACATGTTATCGTCCAGCATGTTGATATCCATTCCAAGATCAAGCAGTTCTTCAACAAGTTGACTATCACCAAGCTGTACGGCAGTCGGTAATAACGTAGCCTCAGATAAATCTGCATTGGCTTGTAAAAGTAATTTTGTAATTTGTATTGGCGGATAGTTGAAGGGATTGACCTTGCTTGAATCCCTTCCATGCCAGTATGACCAGTATTTAGCATTTCGGCAAGATACTTTCATGGGGGAGTCGCCACATACTGTTTGTAAATTAACATCACATCCATTTTCGATCAGCATTTTCACAGCATTCACATCATCGGCCTCGCATGCGAGAAACAAGGGTGTACGACCCATGTTGTCCACCACGTTTATGTCACACTTAACGTTAATGAGAGATTGTAATGCTTGAACACATTCCTCCTTCTTATCTTCGGATCTTTCATCGGAGTCGCAACAAAAATGTATCGGCAATTTCCCGTCTGTGCTTTGAATACTGATATCCACACCAATCTCGAGAAAATAGTTTACGGTATTGATGCTGCCCCTGGCACATGCATAGCTGAGTGGTAGCATAGTGCCATGTTCAACTGACTCATGATTGTGAACAGGCTTGTTGAAGTCAAAGTTCATTGAGTAGAGGTCCTTGACAGTTGGAACGTCATCATCATTAATCGCCTGGATCAGACACTGAGTCGAGAGATGAGAATCTTCACTCATCTTCTCGCAATTCACTAGCACTAGCAAAACTTTCTGTTACCTAAAAAAGACAAAAGTTCATATTACTGAATATACAGAAGACCTCTTGATAATGAAAAGTATTCTGGTTTTTTTTACCAAACAATGTCTTTCTTATTACCCGATTGTGTCCAATGCTATAGGCTTCAACTAGTTCAAGCTACTCGAAAGATTTATCTCACAGTGCAGGCCTGTCAGTGTACCAATATTGGATTAACCTTTTCCCTCATATAGACGCTTTCTGACGCCTCTGCAGCAGGTGGCTTTTTGAAAACATAGTGACAAAAGAAGAAATTGCACAAAACGTGCAATTTCTCCTTTTGCCACAATGTTTTCCACTTTTTGTCATAGGTAATTCATTCAATTAAGGAGATTTTCTATTTTTTGACAAAATACGTTCAAAGTCGTCTGCGGGAAAGGGTTAAACCCTTTCTCATCTGAAGAACCACTTAGATGAAACTACAGGAGAACATTTTGAAAACTTTGTGCCACAAGGAGAAATCACGCCAAATTAGCTATTTCATCTGTTGCCACAAATATTTTCCCCACTATTCAATGTTTGCACTTTTATTTTTAACCCTTTCCCTCATACGACAATTCTCCAGCAGACGACTTTGAACATATTTTGTCAAAAAATAGAAAATCTCTATAATTAACCCTTTCCCTCATACAACAATTCTGCAGCTGACGACTTTGAACATATTTTGTCAAAAAATAGAAAATCTCTATAATTGAATGGATAACCTATGTCTAAAAGTGGAAAACATTGTGGCAAAAGGAGAAATTGCTCGTTCTGAGCAATTTCTTCTTTTGTCATTATGTTTTCAAAAAGCTGTCTGCTGCAGAGGCGTCGGAAAGCCTCTATATGAGGGAAAGGGTTAAATGGATAACCTATGACTTAAAGTATGGAAAATATTGTGGCAAAGGAGAAATTGCTTGTTTTGAGCAATTTCTTCTTTTGTCGCTATGTTTTCAAAAAGCCGTCTGCAACATAGGCGTCAGAAAGCGTCTATATGAGGGAAAGGGTTAAATAGAGATTTTCCATATTTTTGCCAAAATGTTTTCAAAGTCATCTGCTGCATTTTTATTGTATGTGGGCAGGCTGTATGTGGGAATGAATAAATGAATGAATATTGTTTTATGGCGCATCGACAGCTAAGCTTAGGTCATTTAGCGCGCAATTAAATTTAATTATTCATGATCCCTGGGTAAACAAACCAGTACTAGTGTATGTGGGAAAGGTGAACTACCAAACAAGACCTCTGAAAAGCTCAGTCATATGTACAAATATATTCCTCAGTTAAGTAAGTCTCCATATGAACCTAGACACATGTCAACCTACTTCAGTCCGATACTTTTAGATAACACTGACAATTCAATAATCTCTTCAATATATACACACTTTTGAAAACGTTTTAAAAAGATCATAAGCTATATATTCCTTTTTTTTCTTGGAATCCTGGGGAACTATTGGAGTGAGGACCAGCATCATCAAGGATAAGCTGTAAAACTATGAATTTATCAAGTACTGTATCAAAGTCATGACACTTTCAATCCTTGTTCCGATAATTTTCAATTGAAATAATAAAAAAAAATACATTTCATAAAGAGCTGAAAATTGGGTCAAACAATAATATCAAATGTGTTAAGTCATGATAGATAAGGGGTATGCCCTTGGTGAGATCACATTCATTTTTGTCAAAGGAGGCTTTAACCCATTCCAACATACATCATCGCAGTAGACAACTCTGAAAACATCTAGGCAAAATCTATATATATGAATGAAATGATTTGAAAACATTGGGACAAAAGGAGAAAATGCTAAACATGATCAATTTCTTCTTTCGCCAAAATGTTTTCAAAAATTAACTGCTGCAGATGCATCAAAACATCAAACAATATAAACTTATCAGGAAAATCTGCTTTGAAAATATGATATATATCTGTGGCAAAAAGGATGCATTTGTAAAATTTTAAATTGAAGGTACTATACATCAGGTCTAAAAAAAATAAGTTTGTTTCTGGTTACCCGACCGACCCCGTTTTTTTACCCCCCGACTGATATTTTCTTGGGATGAAAAAAATAAAATCTGACATTTTCATTTGTCCGCGATAGGAAGCATTTGACTGCAAAGTAAAGCTCCTTTGGGATTAAATAGAGAAGAATTAGTATGATTTGAAGGCTTCAATACTATTTATTTACCATAGCAAAAAAAAATCCCTACCATTTTTTCTTTGGCCTTATAAACAAATGTAGATGTTTAATTAAGAAATTGCTCCATTTCCCACAATGTTTTCAGTCTTCTGCTGCAGAGATGTCAAAATCCATCTGCATCAAGGTAATGATGCTGCAATGTAGCAGAGACAATCAAAAGTTGACCAAAAATATCTAGGCAAAACTATGCTAAGTCTTTTCTCTCTAAAAGTAAGTTTAATTGATAAGAGCTGAAAAAAGTGTGGCAAAAGAAGCCATTTCTCCCTTTCCACGATGTTTTCAAAATTAATCGACAGCAGAATCATCAAAATGCATCCACAGCAGACTGGTCAAAATGCATCAGTATGTTGGAAAGGATCAATTTAAGATGTAACAGATAGCATATATATTGATCAACAGGAAAAGCGAGAAGTTGCTCATAATAAACAATCTCTCCTTTTCCTACAACAGTTCACTGTTCAACTGAGTATCACAGTCAAACATCCAGCTGTCCATCCAATATCTTAAATTAACCTTTATCCTCATGCAGATGCTAAATCTGATACCTTCTCAAGAGAGAACTTTTGAAAACATTGTGGTAAATGGAGAAATATATATGGCTCTTAAATAATGTAATGAGAAATTTCACCATTTCATTTTGCATCAATGTTTCTCACAACTATTCACTAGTTATGATATCAAGACAAAAAAAAAAAAAATCATGATGGCCCTGGATCGCTCACCTGAATTATGCCAACCACATAAACAACAAAAACTCATTTTGTGGTTGATTGTCAGCCTGTGTCTCTAATGACTTGGCTACTGGGGCTCGGCAAATTATGAAATACAGTTGAAAACAATGAGGCATAAAGGAAAAAAACATACTTTTGAGGTTGAGGAACATTACATTGGCCCAAATAATTCAAGGTTTTATTTGTGGTGTTTTGGGAATCTTTAGTCTTTGAAATTTTTGGAACTTCTGATTGGGAATTTTTATTGAAAATGTGGGGGAAAACATACTTTTGGCTGTTGGGAACATAACATAACCTAGGGGAAACATACTTTTGAGGTTGAGGAACATTACATTGGCCCAAATAATTCCAGGTTTTGTTTGGGGTGTTTTGGGAATCTTTAATCTTTGAAATTTTTGGAACTTCCAGAGCTACAGATAAGCAGCGTATTTGCGTAAATACCCAATAGCAAAAACCCAATAAAAATTAAACTTACGCGTACAAAAGCATACAAAAATCCAGTTACGCAAAACTTATTTTCGACATGCGTATGTGACAAAAGGTTGAAATGATACTAGAAACTGGAAATTCCATGATTAAAAATAGATTTCGCCCAGAGGGGGATAGCTCTTATTGATCAAATTGTGGGATAATGGTATCTGTATCAGTCGAGAGATTGGTTCGCATTTCAAACTGTTTTGTACTGCGGCAACAAGCACCCAGTGATTAGTATACAAAATGTCGAAACGGGGAAGAAAGAAGTTTGATGTAACAACTCTTTCACAGAAAAACGATATATTTAAGTATTTTACGGTCCCTAAATCTACTTCTGACGCTGAAAAATACGCAAAAAGTATCATTGATGACATTATTACCGTGTGCGTAACTGATAGTGATGGCAACGGCATTGCACGATCAATCGTGAACGAAATTGCAGACGATGTTTTTACTTGTGTGCAGAAGCCTACGGCGCATTCAGGCAGTCGCGTTTCGGAAAAACATTGAGAGATTGGATTGATAAGTATCCTTGGCTTATGATTAAAGATGAAGATGAACAAATAAGACTTTGTTGTAAAACATGCCTAGAATTTAAAGACAAACTAAAGTTAAGCAATGTATTGGCTCATTAAGTCATTCATATACATATCATTTGTTAAAACATTGTTGAGTATTAAAATTGGTGTTACCCAATTAAAAACCCAAATACCCAATTCTTGAAAAATGGTTGGGTACTGACCCAATGGATCCAAAAAGTTATCTGTAGCTCTGAACTTCTGATCGGGAATTTTTATTGAAAATTTGGGGGAAAACATACTTTTGGCTGTTGGGAACATAACATAACCTAGGCTATAAAAACTAGCCAAAAACTAACCCTTCCAGGTTTTGTTTGGGGTGTTTTGGGAATATGACCTATACCCGTGGAATTCGATTTTTGTGTCTTTATTGGCAAAATAAAGGTAATTTTTGTGGCGATTGGTTGACAATCGCCACAGTGCTACCAAAACAACAACAACGAAAAAAAAATTATATAGTCGTATTTGAACAATCGGTTGGATATTTCTGCAAAGGCAATTTACTCACTTCCGTTAAACCGCCATATATATATATAGTTCCATCAGTGATGCAGGCACACGATTAATAATGATAATGTTAGTGCTACTTTGATACCGGATTGGTACTAATATTTGAGATTTATCGAGAAAATATCTAAATAGAGTTAAACTATTTACATATTATCTTTCTTCATGTTTGGGCAGATAATAAATATCATCGGGCGTCTTGGGTACGCTATGCAGAGTATCATGATACTCCTGTGCCTCGTTTTATTTTTACTGTAGTCAACCGTAACCTTTTGACCTTTAACCTGATTCGGCAGGAGTTGGTTGTACTCTGATTATCTTCGTCATGATTTGGCAGATAATAAATATCATTGCGCGTTCTGCCTTGCAAATAACGACAACTCTGGTGATACTCAAATCTGGAAATTCCAAAAGGTTCTATAAATAGCTCGCGAGACCAAAAACCAGAAAAGCTTGTAAATCTCAATATTATAAACGCTTTATTTTGTACTTGTTTAAATATATGAAAGCGTCTAGATAATAAGACTGGTTTACAAAGGTTTAAAGGACACACGATGGCAGTGTGTACACACGTTATGTATACACGTCTGCACGTTCTAGAGTCAATTAGCAATCAATGCTGACAGTGTAGCCTAATTGAGTTTGAAGATCTAGCATTATAATATATGCCTATATTTTCATAAATTAAACAGTTTGGCAAATAGTGAAATTGTGCTTTTGGAGCATGTTTTGTGTTTGTTTTTGCACTCACATTATTCGAAGCAGTTTAACAACCTCAGAGACATATAAATACACTGTGACAACCCTCAATCATGCAATGTGAAGGGACTAAATTGAACAGACCTGTTTAATATTGGACATAATTGAAACAAACACCAAACTAATGGATACTGTTTTCTCTCCTTTCTTTAGTCATTTCTAAAGTGTAAAATATATTTTATCTTAATATGGCCTAACGACCTGGTGATAAACATGTGATTACCCAAACAATTTAGATTACAAATAGTCATTCTAATGAGCTAAAACGGTAGTCTATCGAATACCAACTAGATTTTTCATAACTTTGGAATGGCCTAATTTTGAACACATCATGACCAATTTCAGAACGTAACTAAATAATCACCAAGACAACATTCTGGCAAACTAACATTATTCTACTGTCAAAAGATGCAGGGTTGATACATTCTCAAATATACCCGCACCAGAGTCATCGCAAGCCCTACACCGATATACTGCTTGTTACTTTGCAGGATTTTCCATACGATCGCCACTACAGTGCCATTGGCGCTTTGATTTTCAATAGTAACAATTAAGGGATACTATGGTACCCGGACCAAGATATTAAACCCGGATTGTATGTCTCTGTAAATAGAGGCTAGCATGTAAGGAAAATAACTGTTTGTTTATATATTCTTCTTTAGCTTCTTTTTTTCCCTCTTGAAACTTTTGGAACTTCTGATTGGGAATTTTTATTGAAAATTTGAGGGAAAAGATTCTTTTTGCTGTTAGGAACATAACATAACCTAGGCTATAAAAACTAGCCAAAAACTTACCCTTAATTCCATTAAAAACAGTTCTAGTTTCCAAAAGTTGTCTACTCGAAATGCATCAAAATACATCTAGTCTACTTGTGGAGAAGGGTTTAGCAATAGTCCATTGTCAAAAATGCATTAAAACAGAGTTCTATACATCAGATTAAATTAAGCGTAATATGTATACAATGCATAAAATAGTGCAAAACCTTTGTACAAAGAATTAGATTTTGATCAAATATATTTGAAAGATATTTTTTTTTTAACCACTTACAGGTAATACTTTGATGTTTTAAACTTTATAAACTTGGAAAATAATTTTCAACATTGTTAGTTTGAATCTTACTAAAAATACTTTTAACCCCACATGTAGACGGATCTGTAGCAGTTGCCTTTTGAAAACATTACGGCAAAAGGCGAAATTATTATTGATTAGCAAGTTCTGTGCCACAATTTGTCCACTCTAATTTCATTAATAAGGATTTTCAATACATTTGTCATGATGTTTTCGTATCATCGGCAGCAGATTAGTTGAATCCTTAACCTTATTCCACTGTAGACGCATTCTAAGGCATCTGCAGTAGATGACTTTTCTCCTTTTGCCACAATGTTTTCAACTTTTTTTCAATATTTTACAGTACCTACAATTATCGAGTTTTTCCATATTATTTGGTAAACATTTTGAAAGTCGTCTGCTACAGATTTGTTGCGGTGGATTTTGTCAACTGTTAATGACAGTTTGGCGTTGCAAACAGTTTGGATCCAGCTGATCACACCCTACAGAATGTGGTGGGGCCTGATCTGAGATCCAAACAGTTTGCCACTCTCAGATCCTATTACAACAACAATTTGGATGCAGAAATAATTTTTTCAAAAGTATTACAGACAACAATTTAGCAGACAAAATCAACTTAGCACGCAAAGGGAAAGACTCAATGTTTGTTTAACAAGGCATTACCCATCAGGGCAAAAATAAAAAAAAATGTAAAAATGCACAATACCTTTCTGAACTAAACTAGGTATTTCATCTCCATAAATGATAAATCTAATTGTTTACACAAACATTAATCATCTGATTATTCACGACAAATAACACCTGTCGCTTGGTCCTTAAGCCTCATTACTAACACCATTACTACATTGTTCTAGTGCTCTAATTTTGGCATAATCATGCTTTGACCTGGATTGAACTTGAAAATTACCAACTTACGTCACACTCTTTCCGTGATAATGCAGCGTGTCTGCCCTTTTTCCATCGTGATTTTGCAACGTTCGAGAGCTAAGGTCAACTTATAAGTTTAAGTTCGATCTCATGATCAGACACCCGACAAAAAGCTGCTGTCAAAATCACACTGTGGCATCTAGCATGCATTCGGCACGTGCTGGACATAGATAAGAACCAATCAAATGATTAGAAAGAGATGAATTTGACGTACCGCAAACAGTCCCTTGTTTTTGTTTACGACATGGATTTCGTTCTTTCCTAAAATGATCATAGATGCCTTTCTCGTAAAGATAACATAGCCATACAGCTTCAATGTAAAATGGTTTCTTTTTAATTGTCAAACAAGCGTTAAATAGTTTAAAAAATTACAAAGCAAAATGAATTTTCAAAGCGCTGCATGTACCGGATTCTATAGTCTGGAGTTCCTTCCCCTTATTACTATGTAACTATCATAGGAAGTCGGGAACCAGACCACGGATTCTAATGCATGGATACTCCCAGAACCCAGTTATACGTTTAACGGCCGAGCCCAGATAGCTCAGTCGGTAGCGACACGGGCTGCCTATCCATGGAATGTGAGTTCGAATACCAGTACTGCCAGCATTCTTTCCGACGTTTGACAAAGGTCACTGACAAAGACAAGCTTCATTCGTCTTCCACCGGTGGAAAATCAGCCAATTGCTTAGAAAGACTGTTGTGTGTAGTCCTGGTGCGAGATAACCAGGAAACACATGAATAGGTGAACTGGCCGCCCTGATATGACTGAAAAATTATTGAAAACTGCGTTCAACCCTAATCAATCAATATAGTCTACGTTTAATATATTTAAAAAAAAAAAAGGTGTTCCAGACTTTGACAGTTTTTCTTTTAAGCGTATGCTTTTTATGAAATGCATGCATCGTGTACCAGAGACATACAAGTACATACAAATACAGCGATGGAGAATTCGGTTTACGAAAATAACAAATCTCGTCCGGTATGACACCACCTGCTGAATAAGGTTGTGTAGAGTAACTCCGGTATTGCTTTATTCTCACCTTTTCATTTTAAGCTGTAATTTGAGGCCCAAAACTAAAAAGGCCAATAACCTTAAAGTAATGGTTCAAAAAGGCCTAGTTTGTTAAACCAGTATTTAATCTCATATTTAAATATATATTTGTTTAACTTGTTTAACTATATTATGACAGAATCGACTTTAAATGGTAGGTTATATTAAGATAAACAGCCTAAATAGGCCAATAACCTTAAAGTAATGGGTCAAAAAGGCCTAGTTTGTTAAACCAGTATTCAATCTCATATTTAAATATATATATTTTTAACTTGTATAATTATATTATGAAAGAATCTTTAAATGGTAGGTTATATTGAGATACAGCCATATATATAAATGTCTGTATTTGATTATAATAGTTTTCGATTTTCATCAAGAGATTTTGTCCATTCTCTTTAACATTTGAGTAAAATTTCGCATTTAAAGGTAAAAGAATAGGATAGTTTTTCAGGCATTATATAATGTTTATTTATTTAAAATATCAATAGATAAATGAAATTTTCTTTTTAATTCAACGAATAACAGTAACAAATAAATGAGACATCTAGTATTATTTAATTTAAGTTTATATATAAATATAATTATATAAAATTAGTTACAACTTTTCTACAACACAAACATAATTTTGAATTGTAAAAGTGGGCCTTTTTTACCAAAATGTTATAAATATTAAAACAAAAATAGATTTTTTTCTACGACACAAACATAATTTTGTATTGTAAAAGTGAGCCTTTTTGACCTGGTGCTGTTTGACTCATTCCTTTTAGGTTTTTGGCCTTTTTGACGTAATACCTAATGTTCAGCTTTAAAACTGCTACGTTCATGCTTTAAATAGGTTTGTTAACTGTAACTGTGAAAAAGGCGTATCGAAGTTTTGAAACGTAGTGGTAATTTGTTATTGTTAGGCCAACCAGCCTACACATTTAAGAAGAAACAAGACGAATTTTGATGCATGACTTTAAGGAAGCAGATGCAGTTCAGTACATTTAAATAACGTTTGCAAACAGACAGGATGAAAGTTTTTCGAACAAGAATGCCAATAGGTGCATATATTGCTCACCTGGCTACCATAGCATATAATAAAAGGTTACCAAGACCAGAAAGGGTCCATTTTGACGTAGGGATTAGAATTTTTATATGATGCAATCTATGTGATATTCAGCATGTGAAGTAAAGTCGTGAAATGACAAGTTGAGTCTGCAACCGTAATGTGTCATACAAGCTGAAGTTTCTTAATTTTTCACCAATAAACGATTTTAAATCTGCTCTAACTAGATCAATTAGATAAAATAAAAACATAGGTGCTAAAATATTAACATATATTAAGGTTTAATACCTCTAGTTATAAGTCAAGTGTGACACAAGCTTTGGAAGGAGAGGGGTGAGTCTATTCTCCTCCCAGTTTAGCAGAAGTATGATAACAAAAACGGGAGAATATTAACCAAAAATACGAAGTAATTTTAAAAAGTTTAAAGATATTTATGATCAAAATTTAGCATTTATAAAAAGAAAACGTTCACATGTAGTCAACAATTAGCAAGAATACAATGATCTGAATGAACAAACTGTATGGGGAGGAACGTTTTAAGTTTATAGATACAACATAATTTTATAAATAGGCAAACGCATCCCCCGAATTTTAAAAAAGCGTAGTAGGGGAAAAAGTGAACTTTTTTTCTGATCTTTGATGAACCGTGTCGTGAGGGCCATATATCAAACTATTCAAAATAGCGTAGCCCACTCTATTACATAGGCGCTCTACATTCATTGTAAGTGAGTGTAAAGAACGGCTCTCTGCAAAGGAGATTGAGCGTAGCCTAGGAAGTTGGGGAAAAGTTATTAATTACAACTTAAATGTGTCTAAAGATTTGTAAAAACGTTAGAAGACATACGTATTTTGCATATTGTTGTTTCTTAATTAGTCAATACAATGTATTGATTCATAAAGGTTTCTTTTTTTTTTCAAAAATATTACAGAGTTTTTCTTTACAATAGTAAATGTTGGTTGCTCCCTTTTTGATTACGTTCAGATTACGTCACCCGGTACAACATTAAAACTTATTCAATACTGACGCCGCGCTTTCACGCGGCGGCAATGACATATTTTCTTATCTAGTATGCACTTTTCATGAGTGGACCTTACTATGATTAAGAGACATTGCGTTTTACCCATTTATTATTACACCATTTCAAATCAATGATGGTGTGTAATTAGTCGTGCTGAGGATAGTACCTACACTACACGGACCATGCTCCGAAATACAAGCTACAAACTGCATTGAATCCCATTGGCGTTGGTTTAACGGAAGACCTCAGCTAGGACAAACATATACGCAAAACATTCAGAAAAGTAAACACTTCAGTTGGTTTTCTATGCCGGAAACTCAGATAATGGTGAAACGCGACGTTTACACATATATTTTATGTATATATCGACATGTACGGGAATGAATGAATTACGAATGCATCTTCATCTTGCAATAAAACAAACAACCCCCATACATTTTCAAATAATCTTTTTATTCGGCCTAACGTTTAATTTTTTGGAGTTTCCAAAAAGAACATGGAAAGATAACTTCAACATTCCGTATGAAGCCAACTAGTTCTAGTACAGACAGTACTTTGATAGTTTCTATTTTGGTGTGGAAATCACGGTTATTTGTTTTATAACGGGAACCGCCGGCATCGATTTGGTTCCCTTGTTCACCCGGATTGGGCTCGGAACCCAGCTCTATCAGATTTGTAAACAAACTAAATGTTTGCAGAAATAATCAATTAAACTTCTCTTTGTACCTTTTTCATTCGACGTTTAGATTAGAAATGCGTGGTAAGTAAGTGGTTGTGTTTGCCGTTTTGTTTGCATTTTCATCATTTGTTCATCCCAAACGTAAATTGGTAAATTAATTGCACCGGTTCTTTTTTTCTAAGGAGACTGCACAAAAATAAATGCTGCAGATTTAAAAAAGTGATTAGTCGCATGACTTCACGCAAAACGGGTGCACCTGCACCTTGTTAACTAATTGAAAAACTTGATTATAGTGCGGTTCCTTTCTTTTCAATGCACATTTTCTTGCATAAAACATAACCAAAGTTGAAACAAGTGAAAGTCTAAACAAATTGGATTAGTAGCTGATGAGTGATGATATTTATAATTATCATAACCCTTTCAGGTGACGTTACAGGAATGTAGGAAATGTAATAACATTCCTATATTTATGCACATTATATTAAAATAAATTGGTTACACTCATGATTAGACAAGCACAAAATGACAGCATATTATAATAATTTATTAAATATATGTACATGAAGCGGTGTAAATGAGGATGTGTACTACCGCCCATGATGAAATAAAATTAACATTTCTCAATCGGGGTGTATACATGGTGGGAATGGTTAAATAGTTAATTGTTTTAAAATACTTAAAACAAATTCAATTTAAACCCAAACTAAGATAATGAATTATATATTTGCCACAATGTTTTCAAAAGTCGTCTGCTTTAGAGGCCTCATAAAGCATCTGGCATCCTTAAATTATTATTTTTTTAAACTTTTATTATAATTTAATTATATATATCGTATGTTACATATATATATTTATAAGCATGCACACTGTATAGCAGTTCACCAATTCTTATTGAATACTCAAAATAGGCAAATGTTATGTATGAATTTCTTCATAATTACGCAGTAACTGTAGAAAACATGCCTCTGGAAACACTTTTTGTATGGTTTTGATTCATTAGATAATTTTACATGTTAAACAAAATTCAGTTACTTGCCTGAGATGAACGGAGGCACCAGAGTCACATACATGAAATCACACCCAGTATTTGGGTCTTGATTTAGCTTTCCTTCTTGGAACAATAAATATCCAATATGTTGGTTATTTACAAAAGTATATACGTTTTATTTATATATCAAACACATAGGAATTTATTTTTACCAGAGTAAATTAATATCAACTTTCTTGTATGCATGGATTTACATTGATGTAAACACAGAAATATAATTTTGAAGGTGTCAAGGTTTAGGTCAATATTGGAGTTGAAACTTTCGCACATTTACTTTTACTTTATTTGAAGATATTTATGCTTAAAACCCAAAATTAATTTTATATATGTTTCTATTAATTAAAAACATTTTCTTATTGAAAATCTCTATTATAAGTCAAAGGATAATATTATCATATAAAGTCAAAGGATATAGCGATTAAATTGAGTGAAGATCAGGCAAAATAACAAGGGTGGATCTCTTTTTACACTTGGCCATCTTCAAGCGGACCATGTTCAACCAAACTTCACAAGAAAGATTCTTTGGTGGTCCTCTTTCAAAATAATTCAAATATTTAAATTCGGTGAAAAACTTTGGTTACTGCGACATTAGAAAAGGGGAAAAATAGTCAATCTTTAAAATTCTTCTTCTCTGAATCCACTTGTCTGATTCCAATATAATTTTACAGGAATGTTCCTTGGGTGACCCTCTGCAAATGTTCAAGCCATTATGATTGGTTAATAAACATGGCAGCCAGGTGGCATCAGAAAAGGGCCAAATTGAAAAATAAATTAAAATCCGTGCTTATGAAAATGCTTGACTGATTTCAAGTAAAATATATTGAAATGTTAGTGACACTCTACATAATTTTCCAAGCAATAATGATTGGTTGAAAGACATAGCATGAAGTTGGCATCAGAAAAAGGGTAAAATTAATGTTTAGCTTCAAATGACATCTCCTTCATCCAATGGACCAATTTCAACCAAACTTAATATGAATGTTACTTTCAAATTGTTCAAAGATATAATTTCTATACAAAACTTTCGGGTGCTGTAGCATCAGAGAGCGGGTAAAAATGGCATCAATTTAAATTTCTTCTTCTCTGAATCCACTTGTCTAATTCCAAGATCATTTGGTAGAAAGGGTCCTTGATTGACCCTCTACAAAAAAAAGTTATATTGATTGGTTGAAAAACATGGCCACCAGATGGCATCCTAACACGGGCAAAATGACAAACTTTTAAGAGTCCATTCTTATAAAGTTGTTGTCTGCTTTCAAAGACGGTTTAATAAATATGTTCCTTTAATGTCATAATTTGTTCAATCCATATTGATCGGTGGAAAAAATGGCTGCCAGGGAGCATCAGAAAAGGGGTAAAATGAACTTTGGATTCGAATGACATCTCAACGTAAACTAATAGACTGATAAGATTCAAACTTCAAATTGATCAAAGATTTAAAGCGTTATGACTAGGCCTAGTTATGACATATGTCCTTTACTTATATTCTTGATGAAATTTTCCGTTTTATCAGCAGTGGCATTTGCTACTATACTATCACTCAGGTGATCGATTTAGGGCCATCTTGGGCCCTCTTGTTTTAAAAATGTCAACGTGCTTAACATGAGCAAAATAATTACTTTGAAAATCTGCTGAATGGAATAACGTTTCCATAGCAACTATTATCAAGATCTCTTTGATTTCTACACCTATTGCCAGTGTGTTATTACCTACGTTAATGCTGCTAATTGTCCATAAATGGTATAAACCCTTTTCAAAATACAGAGACTTTCTGATGCCTCTGCAGCAGACGCCTTATGAAAAGTAAAAAAAGGAGAAATTGCTCCTAATGATCAATTTCTCCTTTTGCAACAATGATTTCAACTCTATTTAATAATTAAACTTACATTTATCCCCAGATGTTTTCAAAGTTGTCTGTTGCAAATTTGTTGTTTGTTGGTAAAGATTTTAACTCTTTTGATGCCTTAAGCATTAGACGACTTTTGATAACATTGTGGAATTTGAGAAAGGAGCCATTTCTCTTTTCCCAGCTTTGTTTTCATCTATATATAAAGAAGAGACTTCCAGTTATTCAGATGTTATAATTCTGCATCAGACATTTTTAATCAAACAAATGGAAAAGTATTGAATCAATTAACGCTTTCCTATATAGACAATTTTTCTGAGTCCTGATGCCTTTGCAGTTGAAGACTTTTGAATACAGTGTGGCAAATGGTGAAATTGCTCATGATGAGCAATTTCTCCTTTTGCCACAATGTTTTAAACTATATTCAATAAGTCTACTGTACTTTCATTCAATTAGATTCTGTTTTTATATGTTTTCAAAGTCATCTGCTGCAGATTTGTCAAACGAGTGAAAGTGTTAAAAGGCTATACTAAACTAAAAAATACATGAAAAGGATGTTTTAACCCTTTCCCTCATATATACGCTTTCTGGCGCCTCTGAGGCAGACAGCTTTTTGAAAACATAGTGACAAAAGAAGAAATTGCTCAAAACGAGCAATTTCTCCTTTTGCCACAATGTTTTCCACTTTTTGTCATAGGTTATCCATTCAATTATGGAGATTTTCTATGTTTTAACAAAATACGTTCAATGTCGTCTGCAGCTGAATTGACGTATGAGAGAAAGGGTTAACTCGTGGAAGATTTTTGTAGTTTGAGTCCTTGTCCTTTCCCACATACAACAAATCTGCAGAAGATGATGTAGAAAATATCCAGGAAAAAAACATGGAAACATTATGTGTAAGTTTAACATGGGATAGAATTTAAAAAATCACTTATTATTATATTATTATATATATAAAATAACACTCAATATTCAAGCTTTCGGCCTGACAGCCTTCTTCAGGAACTTAAATTTGATTACTCAAAAAGCATATATGTTACTAGTTGAATACTAAAAGTATAACTGACAAGAAATAACATCATGACGTCATGACAACATTCATAACATAACGTCATTTCACCAAACGACGTCAAACTAAATCGCGCCAAATTCCTCAAGGCATTAAAAATGGGTTCATGGCTACAAATATGTGATGCAAATTTGTGATCTAGTTAATATAAATTAGTCGCAACTATCTTTTCAGTGTTAAATCATTCTTAATATGAATATAATTACTTATGAATAGCTTAAATGATCTGGATAGATTAATTGTATAAGACAACATATAAAACCCATGTCCTGTGTACTGGGTGGAGGGTGTCGAGACCAGCATACCGTATACATACCAAATGCCTACCTAGATTATTCCCATTATATAGTCCTATCGAACATATTCATTTTTAAATAATATTTCATGTACTACTTAATTTTAATGCGCGCTAAATGACCTTAGCTGTTGATGCGCCATAAAACACTTTATCACATGACGTTGCTTGTATCCGATGTAATATAGCCATTACGTATTTCTTTATATACAACGTGTGTAATATAACATGACCTAATACTAGGAAAATGACGTCACGTCATCGTTTTGACGTCATACGTTAGTCACTTTGGCGCCAAAACCCGTAAATTTCATCTAGAAATATTGTAAACGTTAATACGCCTCATAAGTCACTTTATGTGATAAATATAATATCTCATGAGTGTTATTTATTATTCTTTTTAATAGACTAAGCTGAATATGACCTCGGGAATAATTATTTGTGGCATTGTTATACGATTTACTGACGAAATTAAAATAGCTTTGGAAAACCCGCTTTTCTTTGTGTGTTTTCGTCATGTGATAAAAAGAATCTGACATTCGTTGTCATTTAATAAATTTTTATTAAACTCGTTCAAGAAATTTATTATTAAGCTCGCCAAAGGCTCGCTTAATAAAAAAATTCTTAAACTCGTTTAATAAAACTTTATATAAAATGACAACTCATGTCAGATCCTATATATACATTCACTACTACCTAGATTGATAAAATTATGACTTTCCGGGACAAACGTGCGTCCCTCTGGAACTCAGAGACAGAGATATGATTTCCGGGACAATCCAGGTATAGTCCGGGACGATATCACATGTATGCAATAATTCTCCAAGAAAATATAAATCCTTATTCTGATGTTGATAAATCTTAATTATCACATTATATATGCTGTAGTACTCCAGGAAAACAAACCATAGCCTATACAGTCTAACCTGTGTTTAAAGACCACCCATTGGCAGAGAAATGTTTTGTCTTTGCTTACAGGTGGTCTTTAATTGCAGGGTCGATCATTTATGGATAATTGGGAAATTAAAAGTGTGGTTACTATAGACAGGGAATTGCTATACAAAGGTGGTCTTTAGCATGTAGCTTTGACCATACATGAAAAGTGTATATAAAGATGTACTTGCTATTCCATGTATTCTGATGCGATTTGTCCTTTTACCATATTGTTTTTTTAAAAGTCTGTAGACCTGTCAACGGTGTTTTGATGAGGAAACATATTATTAATTGCCCTACATAGACAGTCACCATGTGGTTAATTGAATTATAGGATCATAAAAAAATGTTGATTTACAGATTGTCCAATATTTGAATGGTGTGTTAGCAGCAGATGGCTTAATCTTTAACCCTTTCCCTCATACGACAATTCTGCAGCAGACGACTTTGAATGTATTTTGTCAAAAAATAGAAAATCTCCATAATTGAATGGAAAACCTATGACAAAAAGTGGAAAACATTGCGGCAAAAGGAGAAATTGCACGTTTTGTGCAATTTCTTCTTTTGTCACTATGTTTTCAAATAGCCGTCTGCTGCAGAGGCGTGCGAAAGCGTTTATATGAGGGAAAGGGTTAACCCTTTCCCACATACAACAATTCTGCAGCAGACGACTTTGAAAAAATACCTCAAAATATTTAGAAACTCCCTTTAAATGAAGGTGCAATAATTGAATAGAGTTGAAAACTTGGTGACAAAGGAGAAATTGCTCGTTTTAAGCAATTTCTTCTTTTGTTACCATGTTTTCATAAAACTGTCTGCTGCAGAGGCCCCAGAGAGTGTCTATATGTGGAAAAAGGGTTGAAAGCATTAACCCTTTCCCTCATAAAGACGCTTTCTGATGCTTCTACAGCAGACAGCTTTTTGAAAACATAGTGGCAAAAGAAGAAGTTGCTCAAAACGAGCAATTTCTCCTTTTGCCACAATGTTTTCCACTTTTAGTCATAGGTTATCCATTCAATTATAGAGATTTTCTATAGACAAAAAGTGGAAAACATTGTGGCAAAAGGAGAAATTGCACGTTTTGTGCAATTTCTTCTTTTGTCACTATGTTTTCAAAAAGCCGTCTGCTGCAGAGGCGTCAGAAAGCGTCTATATGAGGGAAAGAGTTAACCCTTTCCAACATGCAGAGGTATTTTCATCAGACTAGTCTTGAAATGTATTGGCAATACGAGGAAAAGCTACTAACGAGCAATTCCTCCTTTTTGCCACAATGTCTTCAACTCTATCAATAATTATACTTTCATTTATAGAGATATTCCATATTTTATCTAAGATTATTAATCAGAGTTGGCTGCTCCAGATTTGTTTTATGTTGGAAGGGGTTAAGAATCCTAACCTGTAATCACAACCTTAAGGACCCTAATCTGCGTAAGTACTGGTTATATATGTCTCCAGGAAGCAGCCATCAATCGTGATTGATATAAGCTTAAAGCTTGTTTTGCAATATTTTTAATTCATTAAATAAGCTATACTAATCACCTGAGGAATCCTCCGAGGTCAAGCGGTTAGCATCGGGGATTTGATACCGGGTGTCATGGTGGAGTGCCCTTTCACAAGGCACATTTTCTAGCCTAGTACTGTTTTGTTTACCCAGGGATAATGAATAATTGAACTGTCGCCGTGATATAACTGAAATAATGTTGAAAGAAGCGTAAAACCCCAATAAAACAAACTAATCACCTGAGGAATAGCTGACTAACATTTGTTGCCATTTTGGTCAGCTGAGGAAGACTAGGACACAAAATTACGTCATGTGTTTAGCCTTGTAGGTACTCATGGATATGGCCTCATGATGATCATCTAATCATCATCTTTAACATTACATTCTCTGTACATGTATTACTCATTTAACCCTTTTCACAAATACAAGTTAAAATCATTATGGCAAATGGAGAAATTGCTCATCATTAGCAATTTCCCCTTTTGCCACAATTATTTCAAAAGTCTTCTGCTTCATTTGCTTGGGAAGATTGTTGTGTGGAGTACTGGTGTGAGAAAACCAGGAAATGCATGAGAAGGTGAACTGGCCGCCGTGATATAACTGAGAAATTGTTAAAAACGGCGTTAAACCCCAATCAATCAATCAAACTTCTGCTTCATAGGTATCTGAATGTGTCTGCATGTAGGAAAGGGGGTTGGCTTGAACTGATTCAATGAATGTATCTGGCTTTCAAAAACTGCTGCTGAGCTGTTTTCTTGATATCATTTTATCAATGTCTTGCTTTTAAACCCTGCAGTTTGACGCAATAGCAGCAGACACTTTTTTAAAACATTGTGGCCAAAGGTGAAATTGCTCATGATGAGCAATTTCTCCTTTGGCCACAATGTTTTCAACTATATTTATCAATTAAGCTATCTTTTATGGAAAATTTTCAGGTTTTTGTCACAATGTTTTTAAAGTTGTCTGCTGCCGATGTGTTGTATGTGGCAAAGGGTTATAATAAGCATTTAAGTATAATGAATGACAACGCTAATAATACATATTTGAATTCAGCATAAATCGAGGGATCACACACAAATGATGATATTTCAAAGCAATTTACAGATCTCTTTTGAGTCTTATCTTGAGATCACTGTACAAGTATATATAACTACTTCTAATCTCTTGACTTCTCCAATTCTTATTGTATTAATGGGTACATATGTTGTTATTAGTTTCCATTGTCTTTCCTGGAAGCATCAGCTACTCAAAAGCCCATTAAGGAAATGATTGCCCTTCTACCTAATTGATTAATCAATGAAAACTAGCGTACATGTAGTTAGAGCTGCAAGTTCAGGGCCACTCACTTGTTATCTCATTGGCAATTTTGGACTTTTCCAAATTCAAACATAAATAAGGTCTAAATAGAAGAATCATTTAAAAATACTTTACAAAGCAATCAATAAAAAATGCTATTTGCTAATTATGATCAGTTAATCATTTTTTTTGCAAAGGTTCAATGCTTTTGAAACATGTAATTCTTAACCCTTTCCCTCATAAAGACACTTTCTGACGCCTCTGCAGCAGACAGCCTTTTTGAAAACATAGTGACAAAAGAAGAAATTGCTCAAAACGAGCAATTTCTCCTTTTGCCACAATGTTTACCACTTTTAGTCATAGGTTATCCATTCAATTATAGAGATTTTCTATTTTTTGACAAAACATGTTCAAAGTCGTCTGCTGCAGAATTGTCGTAGGGTTAATTAAGCCTTTGTCATATAGTTGATGGCTCGAGGCAAAGGATTAAATCTGTTGTAATTTCTTGATAATCATGACGAAATGTCTTGTAAATACCATCAAACTAAGGTTACAAGAAAAAACAATTACATGTCTTTAGTTATCCTGAAAGTATATATTGTTTTGTTGTCTTCTTAAATTCTATATCACCTGTGTAGACCAATTTTACAGCTTTTGAAAACATCATGTCTTGAACAGCAATTTCTCCTTTTGCCACAAAGTTTTCAACTCTGTACAATAATTTTATTTTTCACTCATAGAGATCTTTCCATAACATGTATAGATGTTTTCAAATCTGTCTACTTATGATTTGTTGTATGTGAGAAAGGGTAAAGCTTCAATCTTTAATCAATGTTGGTATAAATTTGTGTGGCCTGTCTCACAAGATTATCTGCCAGTGTTTACAAAAATGCAGCTCGTTCCTGAATAAAATTCTTAATTTATATTCTTGTTTCCCCATTCCTTCAGACATATTTTGACTTCGCTGCTGCAGAAATTTGTTAAAATAAACAAATCATAATGAGCATTTTCTCTTTTCTACACTACTGTTTTACTGTTTAACCCTTTCCCTGATATAGACACTTTCTTACGCCTCTGCAGCAGACATATTGTTGTATGAGGGAAAGGGTTATTTTTTCTAATATACAGTAAATCTGCAGCAGAGTACTTTGAAAAAAGATTCAGCCTGATATTATGGGCAATCTGTAAGAATGAGGGTTTTAAGATATTGCCGTTTTCAACAGTTTTTCTATCATGTCATGTGGCCTGTTCGCCTTACCATATGTTTCTTGAATATCTTGCACCATACAGTTAGTAGTCAACACAAAATTGTTCTGAATGGCCACCTTCCCACATAGACTAACTTGGAGGATTAGTAATGCTAGTTATACCCCCTTCAGAGAAGAGGGAGTATATAGGAGTCACTGCGTCGGGCTGTCGGTCGGTCAGAAGCCATATTTTGTCCGGCCTATTTCTTACAAACCACTGGGTGGAATTCAATAAAATGTTACATGAAGCTTCTATACTAAGAGGAGATGTGCATATCCTAAAAATCTTACAATTGCATGTAATTTTACAGAGTTATGGACCTTTTACTTATTAAGTTATGGTGTAGGTCAAGGTGCTGTTTTGGGGGGTATTTATCATCTTCAATCAGTGATAGTTATATTGGCTTTTATTAATTATCGGAAATATTCAATCGCCAAGCTGGGTTTTGAACTCAGATCTCAGGATTATTTAACCTTTGATGTTACAATAAATGGCTATTATTGAAAAGAAGAATTTGTTCAGAATAAACAATTTATCCTTTTGCTTACATTTTAACACTTTCCAACTTTTAGACAGCTTTTGATGCCTCTGCAGCTGCCATCAGACAACTTTTGAAATCATTATGGCAAAAGAAAAAAGAAAACTCATAATGAGCAGTTTAACCCTAACCCCATACGACAATTCTGCAGCAGACGACTTTGAACATATTTTGTCAAAATATGGAAAATCTCTATAATTGAATGGATAACCTATGACTAAAAGTGGAAAACATTGTGGCAAAAGGAGAAATTGCACGTTTTGTGCAATTTCTTCTTTTGTCACTATGTTTTCAAAACGCGGTCTGCTGCAGAGATGTCAGAAAGCGTCTATATGAGGGAAAGGGTTAATTTAATAAATATACTTTTATTTATTGAGATGTTTATTATTTTTGCCTTCATGTTTTTAATGTTCTCTCCTGCATGTACAATGTTATGTTTTCAAAAATTAATCTTGTAGATTCGTAAAAATTCGACTACATGTGAGAAAGAGTTTAACTCGATCACACATACGGATGCCTCTGCAGCAGACGACTTTTGAAAACATTGTGGCAAAAGGAGAAATTGCTCAAGACGGGCAATTTTTCTTTTGCCAAAATGTTTTCAACTCTTTTCCAGTAATTATACATGCATTTATAGAGATTTTCCACGTTTTGCCTAGATGTTTTTAAAGTCATCTGCTGCAGATTTATTGTATGAGGGAAAGGGTTAAACAATCGTCTTTTGTATTCCTGTAATGGTTTTTAAAAAAAGTATATAATCCTCATTTGTCTGATTTCAGAGATGGTATTATTGGGGCATATTGTTTCAACGGCACGACTGACAGTATTGGTCAGATGAGAGATAGAGCGACACATGATCCCAATAGCAGACACGAACACACTAATGGGGGATTTGTTTGTGTAGAGGATCACTGCATGGAAGTATTAGAAGGTAATTTAGATTTTATTTTCTTCTAAATTTGAAACATTTTTTGATTGTTGTTGCTTTTTATTTCACAATTTATCCCAATTTACTTACAACAGCAATAAATTCACTTTCTTTTTTTTTTAGAAAATTCTGTCTTTGAAGTAATTGCAAAAATTATCTGAGGACAATTGTAACAATTGGAAATTTGGAAGTTAACCCTTCCTACATGCAGATACATTCTGACGACTATAAAGCAGACCAATTTTGAAATCATTGAAGCCAAATGAGAAATTGTTCTGAAAAGCGATTTATCTATTTTCCACAGTGATTTCAACTCGAGTCAATAATCATATTCTCACTTATAGAAATGTTCTACTTTTTTGCCTTGATATCATCTGCTGTAGAATTGTTGTATGTGGGAAGGGGTTAATATTAATTCAATTTTTTTAGCAATTACTCCCTCCCTTTCCCACATACAACGAATCCGCAGTAGAAAGCATTGAAAAAACATCTAACTAACAATATGAAAGCTCTCTTGAATAAAGTTGAAAACATTGTAGCAAAAAGAGAAATTGCTCATCACAAAGCGTCTTTCTGTGGAAATGGGTTCAATACTTTCAAAGCTTGTCAATAATTGTCTGTATCACTGAGGGAGAGGGTCAGGGGTTTGTCTGATATTTTGGCAGCGTAACTATTCCCTTCATAGAACCAATTGACTTTGAAATAACCCTTTCCCACATACAAACGCTTTCTGATGACTTTAAAAAAACATTGTGACAAAAGTAGAAATATTAGAAATTGCTCAAGAGAAGCAATTTCTCCTTTTGCCACAATGTTTTCAACTCTCTTCAGTAATTATACCTACATTTATAGAGTTTTTCCTAGATACTATCAAAGTCAACTGCTGCATATTTGTTGTATGTGGGAAATGGATAATCTGGCAAATAAATTGTACTGAAACTCTCTTAAAATGTAAGTATAATTATTTTACTTGAAAACATTTTGTTTTTTTTAGCACTTTCTATTTTTGTCTCAATGTTTTTGAATGTTGTCTTCTACAAATGCATCAAAATGTGTGACAGTATCCCACACACGCCTCTGCAGCTTTTGACTTTTGACCGTTTCCCTCATACAACAATTCTGCAGCAGACGGCTTTTAATGTATTTTGTCAAAACATAGAAAATCTCCATAATTGAATGGATAACCTATGACAAAAAGTGGAAAACATTGTGGCAAAAGGAGAAATTGCACGTTTTGTGCAATTTCTTCTTTTGTCACTATGTTTTCAAAAAGCCGTCTGCTGCAGAGGCGTCAGAAAGCGTATATATGCGGGAAAGGGTTAAGAGCAATTTTCCATTTTCCTAAAACATTTTCAATTGTATTAAATGATTGAACTTTCATTTAAAGAGGTTTACCATATTGTAGCCAGATGTTTTCAAAGTCAATTGTTGTGTGTGGGAAAGGGTTGAGTCAGACTTTTTCTATGAAGTAAAAGTGGATAAAAAAGTGTACCTCAAGGTCTATAGATTATAGAATGTTACTGCACTATTGGAAAAGAGACTAGCTAGATTCAGTATTCTGTTGGTATTGTGATAAAATTGGTTTTGTATACAAAGAAAGAATGTTGTCAGATGGTAGGTCTTTTTTCTTCATAATGATAATTATTGACAAACAATTTACATTCATATATCATTGATTTTTTTGTATCTCGTATATAAGCTCACCTGAGCACAAAGTGTTGAAGGTGAGCTATTGACATGGTGTTCATCATTGACACATTTTCAACACAAATGTCCCTCCAAAAATATTGCTGTGCATCCACATCAGTCATTTGAATATAGAATTCTAAGGTGGACAACCAAAATGGACCCTTAGTGTCAAAGCTGAGGTAAAAACGTGTATTGAATTCACCACATGAGTGTTGTGTGGCATTTTCAACAATTTCTTTAACCCTTTGTAAGATACAGATGCTTTCTAATGCCTCTGCAGCAATTGACTTTTGAAAATGTTGTGGCAAAAGGAGAAATCACTCATAATGATCACTTTCTTCTTTTGCCACATTGTGTTCAGTTGTATTCAGTAATTGCATGCTCCTTCATCTATAGAGATTATAACTACATTTTTAGCTAGATGGTTTCAAAGTCGTCTGCTGCAGAATTGTTGTATGTGGGAAAGCGTTAAACAACCTTTTTAACCACTGGGCTCATTTTAGACAAACTTAAGAAGGATCTTCCACTGGTGTTTCAACATAAAACAAATATGCAGCAGACATCTTTGAAAACGTATAGGCAAAATATTAAAAATCTCTGTAAATGAATATAAAATAATTGCAAATTTGTTGAAAGCATATAGAGTCCTTCCAAATCTTTGTCTAGATGTTTTCAAATACGTCTGCTGCAGAATTGTTGTATGTGGGAAAAGGATTAAAAACATTGCTTAAGGCAGGATTTAAAAGGGGGATAACATGTCAAAACTTACAAAAACCCTTCTGCTTTGAAATCACTTGTCTGATTTCATGATCATTTGGCTGAAATAGTCTTTGGGTAACCATCCTTTACAATTTATATAATTGTTCATCACTTGTTAGCACATGTCCACCAGGTGGCATCAGTAAGGGGGCAAAATTACAAGTTTTTAAAACACGCTTTTCAGATTTTTAGATGTTTTCGATATAGCCATATGGGTTGAAAGTATGGTCACAAGGGGACAGGGTTACAGTTTCCCCTATGGTGGTGAAGTGGTGGAGCATAGGTTAACCCTTTCCCTCATATAGACGCTTTCTGATGCCTCTGCAGCAGACAGTTTTTAGCTCGCCAGTACGAAGTACAGGAGAGCTTATGTGTTACCCCCGGCGTCGGCACCGTCGGCACCGTCGGCACCGTCGGCACCGTCGGCGGTGGCGTAGACACCTAGGTTTAAGGTTTGTGTTTAAGGTTTTCATTTGGGTTTTAAGGGTTTATACCTTTAGGAACCATTTGTCATCCATCTACGCACACCACTACACCCGTCCTGACCCTGGGTGAAGGTCAAGTTCATTTCTACTTGGTTCTACTTGGTTCAGTTACAAGGTTTAAGGTTTGCGTTTAACGTTTAACATATCACTCTGCATTCACTATTATGACATTGATTGCTTTCATATTTAGTTTATACATTTAGGAACTATTGGTCATCCATCTACGCACACCACTACACCCGTTCTGACCCTGGGTCAAGGTCAAGGTCATTTCTACTTGGTTCAGTTACAAGGTTTAAGGTTTGCGTTTAACGTTTAACATATCACTCTGCAGTCACTATTATGACATTGATTGCTTTCATATTTAGTTTATACATTTAGGAACTATTGGTCATCCATCTGCGCACACCACTACACCCGTCCTGCACCTGGGTCAAGGTCAAGGTCATTTCTACTTGGTTCAGTTACAAGGTTTAAGGTTTGCGTTTAACGTTTAACATATCACTCTGCATTCACTATTATGACATTGATTGCTTTCATATTTAGTTTATACATTTAGGAACTATTGGTCCATCTACGCACCCCACTACACCCGTCAAGTTATATCAGAGTTATTGCCCCTTTTCTGTCAAAAACTTTTTCGTCACGTTTTCAAATAACTTTTTTTCTACTCAAAGGATTAGATTGAAACTTCTGACAAATGTTTATATCAATGTGTGTGATTGGTTCACAAAAGGGGGATAATCCAAATAATTTTATATCAGAGTTATTGCCCCTTTTCTGTCAAAAAATTAAATTTTCAAATAACTTTTTTTCTACCCGAAGGATTGGATTGAAACTTCTGACAAATGTTACTTTTTTTTTTATTCGACGTCTGTCTGTCTATTTTTTTTTATCCGGCGTCTGTCTGTCTGTCTGTCCGTCACACTTTTTTCGTCACGTTTTCAAATAACTTTTGTTCTACTCAAAGGATTAGATTGAAACTTCTGACAAATGTTTTTATCAATATGTGTGATTGGTTCACAAAAGGGCGATAATCCAAATAATTTTATATCAGAGTTATTGCCCCTTTTCTGTCAAAAATTTAAATTTTCAAATAACTTTTTTTCTACTCAAAGGATTGGATTGAAACTTCTGACAAATGTTTATATCAATGTGTATGATGGGTTCACAAAAAGGGGGATAATCCAAATATTTTATATCAGAGTTATTGGCCCTTTTCTGTCAAAAATTTAATCTACTCAAAGGATTGGATTGAAACTTCTGACAAATGTTTATATCAATGTGTATGATGGGTTCACAAAAGGGGGATAATCCAAATATTTTTATATCAGAGTTATTGCCCCTTTTCTGTCAAATATTCAAATTACTTTTTTTCTGCTCAAAGGATTGGATTGAAACTTCTGACAAATGTTTATATCAATTTTTGTGATGGGTTCACAAAAGGGGGATAATCCAAATATTTTTTATATCAGAGTTATTGCCCCTTTTCTATCAAAAATTAAAATTTTCTGACAAGGCGCCAACAGGTGACACACATGCTCCGGGGAGCACTCCATTCTAGTTGAACTTAGAATTTTTGTCAAAAGTATTGAAAAGGTGTATTATCTTGCAATAGGTGATACTGTGCGACTTTACCTAATACTTTAACTGTTCTGAAGTAGGCCCTGATATACGATGGCCCTGATAGGCGAGCTATATTGTCCTCCGACAACTCTTGTTTGAAAACATAGTGACAAAAGAAGAAATTGCTCAATTTCTCCTTTTGCCACAATTTTTTATTACTTTTAGTCATAGGTTATCCATTCAATTATAGAGATTTTCTATTTTTTGACAAAATATGCATGCTTACCAACCTTTTCTCATCTTCAAGGGGTGGTTTCATGATCTCAAAGTGGGGGATAGGGGTTTGAAGTGGGAGATTTTCAACGCCATGTATTTAACAGTAGAAATGTTCACCATTGAACGGAATTAAGATAACTATGCAGGGATACATGTACAATACTTTCAATATTTAATATAGGAAAATAATTAAAAAGACTCATTTTGAGAATGTTTTCTTTTAAACAGATTATTTTCAACTGTATATTATATAGCATTTAAGTATTAATTTGGCATGTTTTCAAATCTGTGCTTTGATATTAAGAAATGTTTTAACTGTGGTTAACTAGAAAATCATGCAAGTTGTCTGTTATGTCAAAGACTTTCATATTACATCCAAGAAAATAAAAATATTAACAACATTTTAATTTATAGACATACTTTTGAATGAAAAACCCGGGTACCAATGGAATAAAGACACAGGGAGAAGAAAAATACGTACATGTAATTATAAATGTAGTTGAGCTACACACATTGTTTTGAACTTGTTGAAAGAAAGGGCCTTTAATCAGTGACAACAAGAGAAAGTTGATGCAAGGCATCAATGTCGCCGGAAAAGACTGCATTGATTTATTTTTTAACACACATGTATTCTTGACTTTCATTAGTCTAAACATACACATAATGTTTTCATAAGGACTAATTCCAGGATTTTTGAAATTCCACATAGATCTACAAATTTCAGGATTTCTTGTGGTCAGGATTTTGGATGTTTTGTATTTGTCAATAAAAACCCAACAAATTAATACATTTTGGGATTTAAATCTACATGCAATATAAAGCTATTAAACCCTTTCCATGTCTGAAGCAACAATGAAAACCTTTAAACGCTTACAACATTGAGAAAACGGTTAAATTGCTGAAGACATGAACTTCCTCCTTTTTAATAATAATTATAATAAATATTTCACAGATGTTAAAAATTATCATCATATGTTTAAAACGTAGACCACACTTGAAACAACATATCAGCTAAATTGTTTATCTAAATCGTTGATGCATACAATATATGTTTGGCGCAAGAGAAATGCCAGTTGCGAGTCCCATTACTATTTAATAGGTGGCAAGTATGAAATTAATTGGGTGCGAAAGAGCAGATTTTCTTTATTTCTAAATCTATTGTTTATCAGAGTTTGTTCTTCTCTTAATTTGTTTCAAGCCAAATAAACATTTAATATCACATATATTTAATCATTTAAGTGTGTAATATTAGCTATCTATGATAGACTATCTGTAATAAGGTGTTTGAGCATTCTTTCGAAATGTTGACCCTCGTTTCAAGATGTCAGACATCGAAGAAAGTGAATACAAAGTCAGGCAAAGCTGTAGTGCATGTTTTATTCCACTGCATTCGAGAGAAAAAAGCATTTATATAGTATCTTTCTTTCTCCTACATTTGACCCATGCACTCGTTTCGTGACGTTTAAGATATCAATTTGTCGTGCGACATTTTTTGTCTGCATAAACAAGTCACTTTTCTAAGTTTACATTTTACTTCCGGTTACTTCGCTTTGTTTACATTTTGGCAATATGAAACTAGGTCATGAACTGATTTTCATATCGATAGTCTCTGCAACCAGGTGCGCGTATCTAAACAAATTTGACTGTGCGACGTAAAGGTTTGTAGTTATCGCCTTTTGATTACATAGTTTATGAAAATAAAGTATCCCAGTCTAGCTAATAGAGACTGTTTTGTCTTCGTAAATAAAACACAAAAACGTAAATGCCAGTCAAAATAAAGAAACTGCACATACTTAAAACATCGGAATATTTATTTCATTTTAGATGTGTCATAACTTAGTGTTTTTAAACAAACGCAATTGTAATATGTTCAAGACATTTAAAAAAAAATATCTAATAATAACCCCCCCTCCCATGTGATTTCCGAAAACCTATTAAAAATAGAAGTCGCGGGCTTCTGCCCGGCGACTAATAAGTTAAGAAGTTGATGTTAGAAAGTGATAGTAGAAATTTTCATTACATTTATCCTCATTTTTTTTTTTTTTTTTTTTTTTTCCGAAAATCGTGAGTTTCTCCCTCACGATCGTGGGGGTGGGGTTACGCCCTTCAAATTGTGAGACTCACAATTGAATCTGGAGGGTTGGTAAGCATGAATATGTTTAAAGTGGTCTGCTGCAGAATTGTCGTATGAGGGAAAGGGTTAAAGTCTTATTTTGATACAGGGTTCAAAACATTGTGGGGACAAAGCATAAATTACATCGTTTGGGGCAGTTTCTTCTGTCTGCTGTTAGGTTGCCATATTTTTTCTGTACCAGGGAAATATTGAAACATAACCTGTGTTAATTGAGAAAATTATAACAGATTCAGTGTTATTTAAAAAAGTGGACATGGAGAAAATTGGTTGTACCAGTATATAGATTCTGTCTGTTTGTTAACCCCTTGCCAACAAACACAAACCTGCAGCAGACAACTTTGAAAACATCTGGGCAAAAATATAGCAAACCTAAAAAATTAGAGTGTTATCACTGAAAAGACTTGAAAACATTGTGGTAATAGGAGAAATTGCTCATGAGCAATATCTTCTTTTGCCACCTTGTTTTCAAAAGTCATCTGCTCTAGAAGCGTCAGAAAGCGTCTGTATGTGGGTAAGGGTTAAACGTCAATAAAACAAACTGAGGCCTTGTTCTAACAGTAAATATTGATAATTTACATTCATGCTATATAGATTTTTTAACTATCTGTTTATTTTTTATTATAACCACTAATGAAACCCTCCATAAAAGTTGTAAAATAATCTTTATGGGGAAACTGTACAATTGCACAGAAAGTCCTACCTTTATTGCAAATATTTTCAAATGTCTGTTTTGGTATGAATTGATTTTTATCTTATAAATTATATACCGGTAGTTGCAAACATGGTCTTTACATGACATTTTAACCTTTTCTCTGACATGTTTTATTTGTTATTAACTGCAGCCTGTAGAATAAAATGCCAGTTTCCAAACATAGAACAGAATCTGCTAAAAAAATATCTTCTTTTCTCACATTGTTTTCAGATATACTTTCGGTTTTACTGCTATTATTCTTAGATTGTTTGGTACATAAAGCAAAATACCCTCAGGAAAAATATCAGATAATGGTTAACCCTTTCCGTCATACGACAATTCTGCAGCAGACGACTTTGAACATATTTTTGTCAAAAAAAAGAAAACCTCTATAATTGAATGGATAACCTATGACTAAAACTGGAAAACATTGTGGCAAAAGGAGAAATTGCTCGTCTTGAGTTTTTAGAAAAGCCGTCTGCTGCAGAGGCATCAGAAAGCGTCGATCTATATGAGGGAAAGGGTTAAACCTTTCCCACTTGCAGACACATTTGTAGCAGTTGAGCAATTTATCCATTTGCTTCAAAGGTTTCAAAAGTCACCTGTTGCAGGTGCATCAAAATGTGTCTGCAATTAGGAAAGGATTAACAAATAAAGAACTTTATAGGGGGACAGAAACATTGAACAATGTTATGCCTATTGATGTAACATTATGCATTGCAGTAAACTGTTTGGTAGCAATTATCCCTTTCCTTGATATAAAAGACACCATTAGAAACTTTATAGCCGAGCCCCGGTAGCTCAGTCGGTAGCGACGCGGGCTGTCAATCCAGGGGTTTTGAGTTCGAATCCCGGCTCGGCCAACTTTCTTTCCAACGATTGACAAAAGTCAATGCGACATGCGTCATTTGTCTTCCACCAATGGACTAAGTCTATGTGGAAAAGCAGCCAGTTGCTTGGGAAGATTGTTGTGTGGAGTACTGGTGTGAGAAAACCAGGAAATTAATGCATGAGTAGGTGAACTGGCCGCCGTGATATATAACTGAGAAATTGTTAAAAACGTCGTTGAACCCCAATCAATCATAGAAACTTTATGTATAAGATAACTTTTAAAAACCTTTTGGGAAAAGGAGAAATTATTAAAAAAACCAATAAGATCTTTTTCACACAATCTTTCAACTTTTGAAAATCAAAATTTTAAGACAATATTTGAAACCCTTTTTAAAAAAGAAGAAATTACTAAGACATCAATTAGATCTGCATAGAATCTTTCAACTTAAGTAAATCAAACTCCCAACATAAATCAGATAAATAGTTATAGATCATCTGATTGTCTGGTTTTGTATTTACTAACCAAAGTATAATACAATTGGGGTATAAAGAGTGATCTGGTGTAATTTTTCTCTAAATAAAAGAATGTAATTAATTTTCTGGTTTACACATATGGCCAGACATGGGTGCTCCACAATTTAATTGAGAATTTAAAACAGGAAAAACTATTGAATTAGCTTATACAAAGGTATTTAGAATGAGCGCAATTTGTGTTTTGTAATCAGAAATGTTGCAATATCTGCAGAACTTTGGAATTGATTTCACAAACCACAAACACACAAAGGACCTTAATCTTCCTAATTTGTATTGCTTCAGAGCTGGTTCATTCTTAAACCCTTTCCCTCATATAGACGCTTTCTGACGCCTCTGCAGCAGACGGCTTTTTGAAAACATAGTGACAAAAGGAGAAATTGCACAAAACGTGCAATTTCTCCTTTTGCCACAATGTTTTCCACTTTTCGTCATAGGTTATCCATTCAATTATGGAGATTTTCTATGTTTTGACAAAATATGTTCAAAGTCGTCTGCTGCAGAATTGTCGTATGAGGGAAAGGGTTAAATAATTTACATGATACAGTGAGACTTTTTATGCCTCTGTAGTAAATGATATATAACCCTCCCTTTTCGACATATAGACACTTTTTGACACCCTCTGCAGCAGACGACTTTAGAAAACATTGTGGCAAAAGAAGAAATTGCTCATAAAATGTTTTCAAATCAATTTAATGATTCAAGTACAGTATCCTTTATGAAGATTTTTCATGTTTTTGCCAAAATATTAACAGTTTAGAATTGAAGGCTTTTGTTTTTAACCTTTTCCCTCATACGGTAATTCTGCAGCAGACGACTGAACATATTTTGTCAAAAAATAGAAAATCTCCACAATTGAATGGATAACCTATGACAAAAAGTGGAAAACATTGTGGCAAAAGGAGAAATTGCAAGTTTTGTGCAATTTCTTTTTTTGTCACTATGTTTTCAAAAAGCCGTCTGCTGCAGAGGCGTCAGAAAGCGTCTATATGAGGGAAAGGGTTAACCCTTGTAAAATTGTGAAAAAATGAAAAAATGCTCATGATGAGCAATTTCTCCTTTTCACAAATATTGTTGTCTCTACTACATGTACTTAAACGTTGTCTGCTGCAGATTTGTTGGGGGTTAAAAAGCATCCTTTCCGACCTTCTCCTTTGGAAAGGTTTTAAAAATAGGTCTGCTGTTTAGGCTGCTTTCCAAAATATTGTTATCAATTAAAGAGTCAGGAATGGCCATTTACTCCTTGCCCTCAAATAAAGGAGTCCTCTTCTCGGAAAGATTGTAAGAAGGTTAAAATGTTACGGTACTCCAAAATGTTGCCTTGTTTCATTCTCTTTCTTATTTCAAAGCAAATGACTTTGAAAAACACTTTCCTACATACAAAAGGTTTAAGAATGCAGCATACAACTAAAAACAAGACGAATGTTTGTCGCAAAGCATCAAAAAGAAGCCACAATATTTTGTTGCACACGAAGAAATAAATAAAAATACATCCACAAACATTAGACAAATTTAATCTGTAGTTAGTAATGCAGATATCGGTATTTGAAGATTTAAGAATTATGTAGAATATTTAACCTGGCAGGGTCTGTGTTTTAAGTGAATGAGATGATTTAGAGTTGAACTGATCATGCAAAGTGACATATAAGACTTAAAACTAAAGATAAATGGACAAGAGATTATGATAAATTTCAATTTGTACCAAAGATAATCAACTATTTGTATTGTACACAAGCCCTGTTATGATAATTTTTTGTCAAATAATGCAGACACACAGAAAATCTGTTTTGTTTTGTATCAGTAAGTCATGATAGTGGATAAGGGTTTAACCACTTCCCACATTAAACAAATCTGCAGAAGACAACTTTGAAATTATCAAGTACAATATATATAAATAAACAAGAGGGCCTAGATGGCCCTAAATCGATCACCTGAGTGATAGTAAATTAGTAGCCAATATTTAACTGCAAATATCTGGGAAAATTGGATGAGGAGTGCAAATGAAACTGCAAGGAGTGCACACTGTTATAGAAATAGCCATTTTAAAGGTCATTTGTATCTCGAAATTTAACAACAACTTTAATAAGAATGGAATTATAAAGTTTTGTCATTTCCCACTTTCCTGATGCCACCTTGCTGCCCAGTTTTTTAATGAAATCAATATGGCTTGAAAAGTTTTTGTAGAGAATCTCACTCAAGGAACATTTATACCAAATTATCTTGAAATCGGACAAGCAGATTATGAAGGAAAAGGATTTTTAAAATGTGGCTATTTTTCTCACGCTCTGATGCCGCAGCAACCAAAGTTCTGCACAGAATGTAAGTCTTGGAACAATTTTAAAAGAGGACCAACAAAGGAACATTCCTGTGAAGTTGAAATTGGTTCAGTGGAATGGTAGGTGTTGTCATTTGTAGTTAAAAGTTCAATTTACTCCTTTTGTGATGACGCTTGGTTGCTATGATTTTGTAACCAATCAAAATGGCTTAAACAAATTCAATAGATGATCACTGAGGTAAGATTCCTATTCAATTTTCTTAAAATACGACAAGCACTTTCATAAAAATGGAATTTTCAAATTTTATAATTTTGCCCCTTTTCAGTATGGCTTGAAAATCTTTGTAGAGGGTCACTCAAGGAACATAACTACTAAATTATATTGGAATCTGACAAGCAGATTCGGAGAAGAAGATTTTTAAAGTTTGGACATTTTGCCCCCTTTCTGATGCAACCAAAGTTCTAAACGGAATTTAAATCTTTGAACAATTTTGTAAGAGGACCACCATTCCTGTGATGTTTTGTGGAAATTGTTCCTGCAGTTTAGGAGGAGATGATGTTTAAAGCTAAAAGTTAACAACAGACTGACGATGAACAGAGAGTGATCAGAAAAGATCACCTTGAGCCGGTGATCTAATGACAGCTAGACTTTGAAATCATTAAGTACAAAACATAGATAATCTCTATAAATGCTAGTAAGATAATTGAAAAGAGTTGAAATTGATTTGGCAAATGGAGCAATTGCTCATTATGAGCAATTCCATTTTTTGCCACAATGATTTCAAAAGTTGTCTGCTGCAAAGGCTCAGAAATGGTATATACTCGTATGTGGGAAATGGTTAAAACCGGAAATGGATCAAATTAAGCTCATTATGAGCAATCTCACCTTCTGCCACAATGATTTCAAAAGTCGTCTGTTGCAGAGGCACAGTAAGGGTATATTTGTGGGAATGGGTTAAAACCGTAAATGGAGAAAATTAAGGCATTACATATTTGGTCATAACCTGATTAAGTGTTAATTTAAATTATTATTGGAGAGAGTTTCCTGTGGAGATATTTAGACCCAAAACATTGAATGGGTATAAAATTAAGAAAGGTAAAGGTGTTAGAAATTTACAACTCGAGTATACTGCAAAAACACCACTTTCTTATATTGTTTCATCAAAATGTTGAACGAGCAAACGTCCTTTTTTTGCTCTGGTTCAAGCAATTACATCACATAGAAAAGCGAATGAAGCAGATAACCATAGTTTATATTAAGCTTGCTTGAATATAACAGATTTATACAACACAGTGACGTAATAACGGCGAGATATAGCGTCTGCTGGAGTTTCTTCCTCTTATCACTGCGTAATATATAAGATGAAAGTTACATGTCTACCAGACTACATTTAGCGCGCCTTTTTTTGGTTCCTGGTTTAAGAACTATTGAAATAATAAAGTGTATGAGGCAGGTAACCAATTTAGTAGAATGGTTCTCTATTTTACTGTTTAGACTAGATACAGTATGAATTTCGCTTAACTAAAAATGTAACATACATTAAATTAATATACCGGCCTTCTATTTGTTTTGTTTTTTTAATTTGTAAAACTCACACATGTATATAGAGTGTAAAAGGGATGTTTTAAAAGTAATTTACCTTAAATTAATATACTTAATAAGGACAAAGAGAAATCCCAACATGTGGTCACCCTGGCAGGTCTAAAAATCTCCATGTGCTAAATTTCAAAGCATTCCTACAGGAAGTCGCCTACTGGCGGCGTAACACTATGGAAACAGTGAGATAACATAGAAACTGCTCATTATGATCAACTTCTCCATTTGTCTCAATGTTTTCAAGAGTTGTCTTCTTCGGATTCATCAAAATGCATCTGCATGTGGGAAAGGTTTAAAGAACTACTTGTTACAGGTATTTATCCATTTCCCTCATATAGATGCTTTCTGACGCCTCTGCAGCCAACCGATTTTTGAAAAAAAAATGGTGACAAAAGAAGTAATTGCTCAAATCTTTTTCAACTCTATTTAATTATTGTACTTTCATTTAAAGGGAGTTTCCAATATTTTTCGGCTTTGATTTAAAAGTCGTCTGCTGCAGATTGGTTGTATGTGGGAAATGGTTAAGGCATGTTGACCATTTCTCCTTTGGCTTCAATGTTTTCAACTAATTAAACAATTAAGCTATCTTTTATGGAGATTTTTCAGGTTTTTGTCATTGTGTTTTCAAAGTTGTCTGCTGCAGAATTTCGTGTACATGTGGAGGCTTGAAATGTTATGAAGCCTGTATTCAACCATATCTCACAATCTTCTGACAGTAATTATGTTCCAACCCTTTCTCACAAACAGAAAATTTGCTGCAGAAGACTTTGAAAACATCTAGGCCAAAAAAATTGAAAATCTCTATAAAAAAATATGTTATGATGATTGGATATAGTTGAAAACAAGCGGCAAAAGGAAATTATCTCAGTACAAGTAGTGTTCCCTTTAAGCCACAATTTTACGAAAGTCGTCTGCCATCTGTAGGTTGGAAAGGGTTAAAGGGCATTTATCTTTTCAATTACTTGCTAATTGACAATCTGTGACAGAGAATAAATCGTTATGAATGGCAAAGGTGATTAAATTGTTGCACACTATGATTTCAATTTCCTTGATTTATTTCCATGTGTCATTATTGAAGACTTCATTTATGAGGTTGTTAGATAATCTGCAAACCAAATCCATGTTGTAGCTGTAAGAGCATTCACCTTCGAAGCAGGAGTACGATCCTTGATAAGGTCATACTGCGAAATTTAAAAATTGTAGTCATAATGCTTCCCTTTTAACCCTTTCCCACCTGCAAACACATTTTGATGCAAAAGCAGCAGACAACTTTTGAAAACATTGTGGCCAAAGGTGAAATTGCTCATGATGAGCAATTTCTCCTTTGGCCACAATGTTTTCATCTTTATTTAACAATTAAGCTATCATTTATAGAGATATTTCTGGTTTTTGTCACTCTGATTTCAAAGTCGTCGGCTGCAAATTTGTTGTATGTGGGAAAAGGTTCAGCCCTCAGGGTTGCTGGCATAGAATTTTAACTGATACATCAGTGTCAGGATGAATCATCCTTGCTAACTGGAAATATAGGAATCTGCTGTGGCCGAGTGGTTAGCGTCGGGTATTTTGAAACTGGGTGTCCTGGGTTTGATCCCCAGTTGCGGCTCTACGGTCATGGTGGAGTGCCCTTGGGCAAGGCACATTTTCTAGCCTAGTACTGGTTTGTTTACCCAGGGACCATGAATAAGTGAACTGTCGCAGTGATATAACTGAAATAATGTTGAAAGCGGCGTAAAACCCCAATAAATAAATAATAAATACTGGAAATATAACTCAGAAAAGATGTGTTATTATATTAACTGATCCACTGTTGAAAGTGAAATAAAACACAGTTCAAACAAGATAAGTTGAAGGTCTTTCTGCAGAAAAAGAAAGTTTGCCATTGTGAGTTATAATTTCTTCT
This sequence comes from Serripes groenlandicus, assembly GCA_031761405.1. Taxonomy (NCBI): domain Eukaryota; kingdom Metazoa; phylum Mollusca; class Bivalvia; order Cardiida; family Cardiidae; genus Serripes; species Serripes groenlandicus. The sequence continues at coordinate 67,925,723 of JASEVX010000006.1, forward strand.
CAGTGCTTTTACATTTTGTAAAGGACTGCCTTGGTGGTGTAGAAGAAGAGCCTCGATCTTGATCTGCCTTGTTTCAGGAGGTTGCAGGTTCGATCCTAGGCTAGGTCATACCATTAATGACTTTTAAATTGGTTGTCATGACTTTCCCTCCCTGGCTCCCAGGGTTGTGGGGTTAGCATGTAACGACCGACTCAGTGGTTTCAGAATAAATGAACCAGTTGAGTATGCCATGATATAGCTGAAACAATGTTTGACCCTTTCCCATATGAAGACGCTTTCTGACGCCTCTGCAGCAGACAGCTTTTTGTCTCGCCCACAATAGTGGAGTGAGACATAGCAGTCACTTTTCCGGCGACGGCGACGGCGGCCGCTTTTACAAATAGCTATATCTCGGCAACCCCTGCTTGAATTTTTCTGAAACTTTGTTAGCTGTATTGTTTGGTCATGGGACATCTGTCAACGTCAAAATTTTCAGGGTCAAGGTCATAATTGTGCAGAACTTGACCTTTGTTAGGTAACTTAACCTCAAAACTTAATCTTTCTTATATCTCAGCAACCCCTGCTTGAATTTTTCTGAAACTTTGTCAGATGTATTGTTTGGTCATGGGACATCTGTCAACGTCAGAATTTTCAGGGTCAAGGTCATAATTGTGCAGAACTTGACCTTTGTAAGGTAACTTAACCTCAAAACTTAATCTTTCTTATATCTCAGCAACCCCTACTTGAATATTTCTGAAACTTTGTCAGATGTATTGTTTGGTCATGGGACATCTGTCAACGTCAGAATTTTCAGGGTCAAGGTCATAATTGTGCATTAATGTGGTATTATTGATCACTCTTTACTTCATGTGTGAATAAATATATTAAGATATATACACATGAAGTGAGTTTATTATTTATCATGACATGTTGATAACAATGCATTGACAGACACTTACTTTTTCACATTTTATCAACTTTACTTTCTTTTTGCATAGTGATACCATTTAATATCTGATTTTCTTAGAAGGGCGAGACACCCTCAGCCCGAGGTCTTGTTGAAAACATAGTCTCAAAAGGTATAGAGATTTTCCATTTTTTGACAAAATATGTTCAAAGTCGTCTGCTGCAGAATTGTTGTATGAGGGAAAGGGTTAAAGGGGCTTAAACACCAAACAAAAACAAACAAAAAATATATTTTGTAAAAAGAGTAAGATGCTGCACATATCGACAATCTGATTGGTCAAAATCAAAAGGGCACAACTCTGGAACAACTCGATGGAGGTTTAATTTCTTGGTTGGACATCTCAAACATAGGGTTGTTCTTTCTTTAGCTCATTATACCCCCAGATACATAGTGTATGGGGGCTATATAGGAGTCACACTTGTTTGTCGGTCCGTTGGTCTGTGGAAATTTCTTGTGAACACTATATTTCTCAGCAACCCTTGGTCAGAATTCAATATAACTTCTCAAGAATGATTGAAACTAAGCCTGGTGTTGCACTGGAATTATTTTTAAATGAGTTATGACCCCTTGAATTTCTCATACATATGTATATTGGCAGGCACCAGCATTCATCACCTTCAGTGATATTTCTAGTTATTTTAATGATCAACTTTTAACATGCCAGGATTTAAACAAAAACAACCTTCAAACATTAAACCTTTCCAACATAATAGCAAATCTGCAGCAGACTTCTCAGAAAATCTCTTCTTTTGGGGAAAATAAGTTTCAATTAACAATCAATGTAACTATTTCCCTGATACAGATGACATATGACGCCTTTGTAGCAGATGAATTTAGAAACCATTGTGGCAAAAGGTGAAATTGCTAATAATCAGCAATATTATCATTCGTTTAATGAGGTACATGTAACTTTATGATCAGGTTAGGTAAGATATTATCATTCAGACAGAAAGCTAAACTTTTTTTTTACCCGTTCCCACATACAACACCTCTGCAGCAGACAAGATGAAATACATCTAGATAAATGTATGGAAAATCTCTATAATTTATAAATTGGAGTATAATATATATCTATTGAATACAATTAACTCTTTCAGCGCCAAAGGCAATATTGAGCTTTTAGCAAACAATACAGATTCAGGTGAGTCAGCTCGTAACGAGCTGTCTCACCTGAAATCTGCATTGTTTGGCTGTAAGTTATGAAGATATTCCAAAAGTCCTATAACATGAAAATGGTTTCGTCCGAGTTTGAACATGGAAGAGTCTACTTTAAACAATTTGGCGCTGAAAGGGTTAAAAAACATTGTGTACTCATGATGAGCAATTTGTCCTTTTACTACAATGTTTTCAATAGCCATCTGCTGCAGATGTATTAAAATGTGTCTGCAAATTGATAAAGGGGTTAATAGAGACACATTTTAACCCCGCCTCACCAGATGCTCTAGAAACAATTTGGGGAAAAAAGAAAATTTTCAACATGAGGATTTGTTCTTTTTCAAGCTATGTTTTCAACTCTGAGCAACATTCAAAATATAGTAGAAAAGGTAAAGAACATAGTGCAGTCGTGTTACAAATGGGAATGTCACATAAAAACCGAGTTTCGAGAATGTGTAACCTGTGAAGATCCAGATCAGCCTGGTCCACAGTGCAGGCTAATCAAGATTCATAATAGCATTCTGTAAGTGTCTATGATCCGAAATTGAGTACATTAGTTTGTTTTGATCATACTTGCCATAAATTTCAAAACCTCTAAAGATCTGTTTTCGCCTGACATGGTTGAATCAATTCTTTCCCATTTGCAGAACCATTTTTATATCAAAAATACATTACCAGTCATTTAATACCTGATATATCATCTCTATACACCTTAATTATCCAAAAAAAACGCCCACGTTAGCATATCCCTCACGTATCCGTGACATACACGGCCGCCCGGAAGTACAGGCGCGCACGTGAGCGGGTAGTCACTTTTCATTTTTGGATTCACCGGAGTAGTCGATAAGAAAAATTTATATTATTATTTCTTCTTCCAATTAACTCTTTTGTTTTATAAGGCCCTGCCTTATGATCATTTAATTGTCCAAAGATATTTTGTCTGCATTAACGTCACAGCCGTAAATTATTTACTTTATTGCTGTATTTATTGTTTTGTAGCGGACGATACTCTGAGAAGCACGTGGATTACCCCACCCGCTAATTTCAGTTACCGTCTTCGGGTGCGGAAGTCTTGCTGTTTTCAATACTTTTTCCCTACCCTGTTAGCGATAGTACATTAACTATTGCTGTATGAATTATTGACTGTTCTATTCAATATTTGTGAAAAAATTTTGAAACAAAATTTATTTCAATATACGTGTCCAAGCTACCGGTGTCCCCGTGGTGTGGATATATATAAACGGATTATATACGGATTATTTACTGTTTGGTGAGTATTTTGAATTATGTCAATGTCAATTACTGGTGAAGGGATGCGGAGCCCATGTGGTCATGCTGTGCACCTATGGGACTCGCATCCGACCTGCGTTGTGTGCACCAAATGCACACAGGCTTCACCTTGCGAGTACTGCTCGACATGGCCTATTTCCATTTGGAAAAAGGTCGTGCGGAGTAAGACTCATAAAAGCAGGAAGATAAAGAAGACCCCTAAGAGGGTGCCTTTATCTTCATCGAGTGAGGCAGAGTTCGAGGGGTTCTCCCAACCGGACTCTGCAACGGTGTTGAGCGAGTCGAAGGGCAATGCTGAGCCTTCTTCTCCGCTCAACACAGCCGTTTTTCCGCGCGCTGAGGAAATTCGGATGGTAGCTTTGGGTGAGAGTTGCTCCGTCGGGAAACTTCAGAAACCGTACGGAAACAGCGGGGAAAATGCTCAGCTGGATCATTTAACCGCTGAACCTCACCATCTGTCGCCTGGTGTCAGGGCTGGGCCTTCGAAAGAAGGAGTGCCTTTGGTAGCTTTCCGGGAAACCGCAGGTTGTACCAATCCGACACCATACTCTGGGCTACAGCGGTCTTCGGACAGCTGCAGAGTACCGGTTACTTACGTCGGGGGACGTAGTGTTCCGGAGACTTTGTATAGTGCAGCTTCACTCCTGCCTATGCATAGTCAACCTGGGTTTTGTTGGGCTGAGCAACAAAACCCAAATACCGAGGCACGTCAGGTCACCGGGCAACCGGAGAGGAGTCACGCGACCTGTCACCAGTCAGTCCGGGTTGGACTGGACTGGGCCAGTCAGTCACGTTGCCATGACTAGACCAGGTAGTCGCTCACGTATCTGTGATGCGACAGGGCAAAGGTCCGATTGCAAGGACCCAGCCAGGCAAAAGGTTGATCGTTTAGCACCGATTCATCCTGGCAGTCAGACTATCTTAATTGATTCGACGACTAGCCAAAATCGCGCGCATGGAGACATGCCGCATCAGGTCAGTAGCCCATTTCGTTATGGTGCTACGGGCCAATCGGTCACGCCTGTGAATACGATACAAACACCAGTGTCTTATGTAAACACAGGCCAACCGAGTAGTAGGGCATTTTTCAATGCCTCGTCTACACTGCCAGACGACTATGTAAACATGGCGCGTCTAGGCACGGGTTCTGTGGTGATAGACCGAATTGATTCTAATTATCGATCGATCTCTGCTCCACTACAGAATCAGAATAATTTAAAGCCTGGTGTTGCACCGGGTTCGATTATTCCTCTGTCTTCCATCGGGTATGGGGGTTACGAAAAATCTTTTTCTTCCCCTGGGGGGACAGTGTATGTCGCAAGACAATATGCTGCTCCTCAATACCAGCCACCGGTCCATAATATGGAACCGTTAGGTGTTAGACAGAGTTCAACGGCCTACCGGGATCAGCATTACCCATCTCATGGGAATTTACTGCTCTCGGGGGGACACCTACTTGATAGGCAGTCCGATTATAGGCAACCTCGGGATCAGAATACATTGCGTCATTCTGTGAACGAGAGGTCGAAACCGTCCCATACGGTTAGTTCGGCCCCGGCAGAAGATTTTGTACGGCCGCCCTCTGCTGCGGAGAGGGGGCCTGCTTCACAAAATCTTTGGCAGAACATGGATTATTCTGAATTATCCATGTCTGAGTCGGACATTGATCTACCGGTTGGAAGACCGAGTGATCAACCTCAGAGGAGTACACGCAACCCTACATCTTCGTCTAACGATGATGAGGGAAATAGGTCTCCTTCCGATGAGGAGCCAGCTGTAGAGCGTTGGTCTTTTCAGCAGGCTATTGACGAAGTATTTCGGGTGGTGCCGAATACTTTATGCCCTAAGGTTGACGCTCCCCCACGTCGGAAAAACCTTTCGAGCCTAGAGGAACTGAATGTACAGGCTTTTACGCCAGTGCAATTACTTCCTCAAGCTAACAACTTGGGCAGGTTGTTAGACCAATTGCAGTCGACCAGGTCTCTAGAGGCTTTACCTTCAGGCTGGTCGGTCCCAGGACCCATTTCTAAGGAATGGGTCAATCCTAAACCGTATTCTACGTCTAAGGAGTTCTTCCCTGTCAAAGTGCCAGCTTTAGACGGGGATGCAGCTAAACTGGGGTTAACTGCACCCGCTTCTGTTCAAGTCTCTGCTAAGATTCTAGAGAAGTGGGAGGCCAGAGCAAGACTGGGTGTAATGGTGTCATCTCATGACAACCATTTCGCAGTCGCTCTGTCTTTGTTGTTAAAAGAGGAGAATATCTCTAGCCTAGGGGCTAACAGAATTCTCGAAGCTTTCGACACAGGCAACAGGCATCTCATGGCACTGAATCTTCAGACCGCCACAGAGATACTGTCCATGAGGAGGGACGCAGTGCTAGCTGCTCCTAACTCATTGCTAAGTGCTAGCAAGGACAGCCTGAGGGCCGCACCATTGGAGTCGAAACAACTCTTTGATGGAAGGATTGCTGCAGTGACGGTTGCTGATGCGTCAGAACAGTCTCGACGCCTTTCGGCGAACGCAGCTAAGGCTTTTGCGCAGGGCCAGAAACGTTCAGCGTATTCTGCGAATGTGGGTAGTTCTAAGAAACCCAACCCAGCAAAGAAGCCAAAACGGGATGTAAAGGCGTTTCAGCCTAAACAAACCCCTTCCACGGGTCAAAAAGCGGCTAAACCGAAGCGCCCTTATCAGGGTACTAAGCATCGGCAGCCTGCTAGAGTTAACACGAACCCGAAGCCGCAGCCCTAGGGATTCGCTCCTCTCTATGACAATCCCAAGGTCGGAGATTGCAGTCGGGGGCCGCCTGTCATTTTTCACGGAGGAGTGGGAAAGTATCACAGAGGATCGTTGGATTTTATCTGTGATACAGGAAGGGTATCTGATTCCCTTCATTTCCCCCCCTCCTCTGACAAGCGTGCCGATCGACATGTCATCACGTCATCCGGCCATGTCGGAGGTGATTTCATCACTTCTGAAAAAGAATGCCATAGAGAGGGTTCTCAACCCCAATTCTCGGGGTTTCTACAGCCGTCTTTTTCTTGTTCCGAAGAAAGACGGCAGGTGGAGACCGGTTATAGATTTATCTGCGCTAAATCTATTGATTCCGGTCGAGAAATTCAAAATGGAGTCGACCCGCTCCATCCGAGTAGCAATTCGGAAAGGCGACTGGGCGGTCTCTCTAGATCTAACAGACGCCTATTATCACATCCCGATAGCGTCCTCCTCGAGGAAATACCTTCGGTTTGTGATAGAGGGAGAAGTGTTCCAATTCAGGGCTCTTCCCTTCGGCCTCAAGTCCGCCCCTCGAGTGTTTACGAAGATAATCAGTGTTGTGGGAGCCTTCCTTCGCAGGAAAGGACCCCAACTTCTTCAATACTTCGACGATTGGCTTCTCCACAGGACGGATCGTGTACTTTTACTTCACGATCTGTCCCTAGCCTGGCGGACCATTCTGCGATTGGGTTTAATACCCAACACGCAGAAGTCGGAATTAATTCCGTCAAAGAGGTTCACGTTCGTGGGTATGACGTTTCTCACCGACTTAGCGGTAATTCAAGTACCTTCGGACAGAGTCGATTCTCTTTTACAGAAAATCGGTCTCTCACTGGAACAGGCTGCGGTAACAGCCCGATCCATGCTGTCACTTCTGGGTTCCCTGAGTGCAGCAGCCGACCTAGTCTTTCTAGGAAGGCTCCACATGCGACCCCTTCAGTTTCTTTTTCTGTCCCGGTGGCGTCCGTCTGTGGACTCACTGGATCAGGAGATAGCTCTGACGGATTTCTTCAAGTCCCACCTTCGGTGGTGGCCGGATCCGTTAATCTATCAACAAGGGGTACCCTTACTCACACCACCTCCGGATCTGTACCTATTTACAGATGCCAGTGCTGCGGGTTGGGGAGCTCATTTAGAGCCGCAGGGCCTAACAGCCCAGGGCATGTGGACAGCGGAGGAGAAGTGTTTTCACATAAACAACTTGGAACTGAGGGCAGTCCTGCTAGCCCTCAATCAGTTCGCTGCCTCCGTTGCGAACAAAACTGTTTTGTTGTCGACGGACAATACTACTGTTGTGTCGTACATTCGCAGGCAAGGAGGAACGCACTCCCATCTTCTCTTTTTAGAGACTTGGAAGTTACTCCTTTGGTGTCAGGCGACGTCGTTAGTACTTTTAGTAAAACACGTCCCAGGTCGTCTAAATGTCTTAGCAGACAGTCTATCCCGCCAGAACAAAATTCTTCCGGCGGAATGGACATTGAACCAGAGTGTGTTGAACTCAGTGTTCATGCGAATCGGGACACCCCTGGTGGATCTTTTCGCCACCAGAGTCAATCATCGGCTACCACTTTATGTATCCCCGATGTACGATCCTGCAGCTTGGGCAGTGGACGCACTGACCCTGGATTGGAACCTCCTGTTCGGGTATGCGTTTCCCCCGTTCATACTGGTTCCGATCGTACTTCAAAAGGTTCTTCGCTCGCAACAGTGCAAAATACTGTTGATAGCACCCTGTTGGCCCCAGAGGTCGTGGTTCAGCGACCTCCTGGCCTGTCTCTCGGCAAATCCAATACGACTTCCTATTCGAGAAGACGTACTGTTTCAGCAACCAGGTCGGCGTCTTCATCCCAACCTGGCAATGCTACATCTTCACGCCTGGACATTATCAAGCGTTCTGTCCGAGAGAGAAACTTTTCTCAAAAAGTTGCCTCTCGTATCGCACAATCAAGAAGACGATCCACTAGAATCGTTTATGATTCCAAGTGGAGAGTTTTCTCAGATTGGTGTGGTACAAGGTCGATCAATCCGGAGTGTCCCTCTGTAACTCGGATTGCCGATTTCCTTCTTTTTCTGTTCGAAGAAAAACAACTGGCAATTAGTACGGTGAAAGGCTACCGTTCTATGTTATCGAACACGTTTAAGTTCATTGGGGGAGAGAGTATTGGTTCAAATCCGTTTCTCTCGGAACTTATACGCTCGTTCGAATTAGAGAAACCCGTTTGTAGGAGTTTAACTCCAAAATGGGATTTGTCTTGCGTTCTTTGGTCGCTTACTAGAGCTCCATACGAGCCTCTAGTATCGGCGTCTTTAAAGTTTCTAACTTATAAAACCGTCTTTCTTTTAGCTTTCGCTACAGCTCGTCGAAGGAGCGAATTACATGCTCTTTCAGTAGAAACAGGGCACATCAGATTCAATGAGTCTGATGGCTCTTTCACTCTACTCTGTCAACCGGGGTTCCTGGCTAAAAACCAGTTACCTTCGGTTTCACCTTCGCCGATCACAGTTCCCAGCCTTTCGGCGACCTGTGGTCCTTCTGATTCCGACAGAACCCTTTGTCCCGTTAGGTCTCTTAAGCATTATCTTAAGAGAGTTGAAGGGACTCGGGGTCGGAGAAAGAGGTTATTTCTTCCTCTTATAGGTTGTAAAGATATTTCGGCGGCATCTATTTCCCGCTGGATATCTATTACTATAAAATTAGCTTATAAAGACCTGTCTAGTCGAGATCTCTCGTTTCTGCGGATTCGTCCTCACGAGGTTAGAGCTCTCTCTACAAGTTGGGCATTCTCTAATAATGTTCCTCTTGAAGAGATTCTTCAAGCGGCAGTATGGAAGTCGCAATCTACCTTTTCGTCTTTCTACTTACGTTCTATGGCTAGTCAGTCAGATAACTTGTTCTCTCTGGGTCCCCTTGTGGCTTCTCAGCGAGTTGTTCGCTAATTATTATAATCCAACACATAAATAAAGTGAATACCGATTGAAACTGTATTCAATCTCCACTATCACTTTATACTACCGTTGGAATCAAGTATGTTTGTTCTGAAAAATATGGAATAATATACTACTACGTACCTGGAACGACAGTAAGTATTGGTCGAACCTCCCGTCCTATGCTACGAAGTCATCAGGTATTAAATGACTGGTAATGTATTTTTGATATAAAAATGAAGTTTTTTAAAGTAAAACATATTTTTATTAGAAAATACTTACCAGTCATTTATAGAGTCCCACCTCCCAACCCCGCGTCGTCACCAATACTTAACGGTGAATGAAAAGTGACTACCCGCTCACGTGCGCGCCTGTACTTCCGGGCGGCCGTGTATGTCACGGATACGTGAGGGATATGCTAACGTGGGCGTTTTTTTTGGATAATTAAGGTGTATAGAGATGATATATCAGGTATTAAATGACTGGTAAGTATTTTCTAATAAAAATATGTTTTACTTTAAAAAACTTCATTTTAATTTGGATGCATCTGCAGAAGACGACTTTTGAAAACATTGTGACAAAAAAAAGGAGAATTTGCTCTTGCTGGGCAATTTCTCCTTTTGCCACAATGTTTTTTCAACAATATTCAATTATTATTTTTTAATTCAAATTTTCCTAATTTTTGACTAGATTTGTTGTAGATTGGAAAGGGTTAACATTGGAAATGTGACACTTTAAATCCAGTAAGTCACACACACACACACACACCCAGCTAAATCTAATTGATTTCTCTATTTTCAGAGGAATAGTTTGCAGTTTGCCTTATCACCTTTGAACCTAACAATTCTGTGTGGGAGTAAGATCAGATAGACCTGTCAGGGAATGTGCAAGGAATGGTGTTTAAATGAGGCATGCAGTGTAATGGTTACCATGGCAATGTTTCAGATATGACATCTCATGATGATGGCTGGGCTTTATACTGTGTCAGGTGAATAGGATTTTTTTTTTTGTCATTTCTTTAATTGAAAGCCTTTTGCATCGGTGTGCGTGATGTAATGGACAAAGATGTTTAAGGTTTGGACAAAATTGTGTAGATGGAATTTATCTTTTTTGAAGCATTGTAAGGAAACAAAATGATGAATGAATGGAGTAATACTACTTAACCCTTTCCCTCATATAAACGCTTTCTGACGTCTCTGCAGCAGACAGCTTTTTGAAAACATAGTGACAAAAGAAGAAATTGCACAAAACGTGCAATTTCTCCTTTTGCCACAATGTTTTCCACTTTTTGTCATAGGTTATCCATTCAAATATGGAGATTTTCTTTGTTTTGACAAAATACGTTCAAAGTCGTCTGCTGCAGAATTGTCGTATGAGGGAAAGGGTTAAAGAATTGATAATAAATGAAATGATGAGAGTGAATAACTACAGGCACCTTACTACAATTTTAGTTGTTAAAGTAAAAAGTTGTCTGTTTTCTTGTCACATGGTCTTTATTGTTCTTGTTGCTATGCAAAACATTATTATTATAAAAAGTGAGAAATAAAATATAATTTCGATATTCAGTTATAAAAAGAGTCTATTTGTTTTGTCATTGTCATTTGTTTGTTTGAATATTAAGTAAATTATTATTATTTATCTTTTGGTGTTGATTCTCCCCTCTTCCTGGCATAATGTTTATGTGGATGATGATTCTGATGGGCTGATATAAATGTCATCTCATAGCTGTTCTGTTGTGATTCCTGTGTTTAGGCGGTATTCTGCTTTGAAGAATTGATGAGGGAGTTAGTAGAAGGTTTTAGTTTTATGTTAGATTACCTACTTTATTGGTTGCAATAGTCTACTGTTATGGTTGTGGTAGTCTCCTTTCATGTTAGATATGTACTAATTTGGTTGCCAGAGTCTCTTTTATTTTAAGATATGTACTTTTATGGTTATGATAATCTCTTTTCATATTAGATATATATTTATTTGGTTGCGATAGTATCTATTCATGTTATATTCTTGCCCATAGCGGTGCTGGTTTCTTTTAAGGCAACAGTTGTCTATATAAATATGTGCATGATACCAGTCCTGATATAATATTATATGTAAATATTTGTAAAATGTTTTTAACAGAGGCCCACAGGGAAGACTGGGCATGCCCAACTGTGCAGCCTCTATAAATAAAGTCTTTATTATTATTATTATACCCCCGCAAACGTAGTTTGAAGGGGGGTATACTGGAATCAGCCTGTTGGTCAGTCCGTCGGTCGTTCTGTCCGCAAAATCTGTTCCGTTGTACTTCTCCTTCAGTTTCTACCTGATTTACTTGATACTTGGCATAAATGTTAATCAGGAGTTGTAGATGTTCAAGACACAAATGTTATGTCCCTGTGACCTTCACCTTGACCTCTGACCTTGAAATAGGATTTTCTTATGTTAAAATCTAATCTGTTGTACTCCCCCTTCAGTTTCAACCTGATTTACTTCATACTTGGCATAAATGTTAATCAGGAGAAGTAGATGTGCAACACGCAAATTTCATGTCCCTGTGACCTTGACCTTGACCTCTGAACTTGAAATAGGTTTTTTTTTTGTTAAAATCTAATCTGTTGTACTCCTCCTTTAGTTTCAACCTGATTTGCTTGATACTTGGCATAAATGTTAATCAGGAGTAGTAGATGTGCAAGACGCTAATTTCATGTCCCTGTGACCTTCACCTCTGACCTTGAAATAGGTTTTTTTTTTGTTAAAATCTAATCTGTTGTACTCCTCCTTCAGTTTCAACCTGATTTACTTCATACTTGGCATAAATGTTAATCACGAGTAGTAGATGAGCAAGACGCAAATTTCATGTCCCTGTGACCTTCACCTCTGACCTTGAAATAGGATTTTTTTTCTTAAAATCTAATTTGGTGCGACATACCCCTCCTTCAATTTCAACCGGATTTACTTGAAACATGGCAAAATGGAGCCGTTTTGTGTGGCATCAGCCTGTCGGTCGGTCAGGCGGACAGTCCAGATAAAAGGAGCCGATTTGTGTTTGATATCATCTTGGTATTTCTTTTTGATACTGATATTCAAATTGTCTGAGTCAAAGATAATATGTGTCAGGGGTTGGGGCGGGGGTATTGATCACCTTTAGTGATAGTTCTAGTTATTATTATTATTATTATTATCTGGTTGCAATAGTTTCATTTCTTGTTCAATATCTACTTATTTGGTTGTGATAGTCTCTTTACATATTCGATACATACTTATTTGGTAACCATAGTCTCTTTTCCTGTAAGATATATACTTAAATGGTTGCAATAGTATCTTTTTATGTTAGATATGTACATATTTTGCTGTGATAGTCACTTCATGTTAGATATGTAATTATAGTGTTATGATACATGCAGTTTCTTTTCCTGTAAGATATGGTTTGTATTTTAAGCTAACCAGAGCATTTCGTTCTCAAGATGAGTTTTTAAAATCGCCTTTTGTCCGATCTTCATGAAAGTGTATCAAAACATTCCTCTCCATCAAATCTTAGACAAGAAACTGGGTCATATGAGGTCAAAAACTAAGTCACTAGGTCAAATGAAGGGAAATATAGTTAACACTCTGGATGCCATACTTTTAACTTGAGCATGTTGAAACTTTATCAGAATGTTTGTCTTGAAGATAGGTAGGACAAGTTTGAATATTGGTCATGTCTGTTCAAAAACCAGGTCAATAGGTCAAATTGAAGTTAAATCTTGTTAACACTGTAGAAGCCCTAATATTTGCTTCAGCATCTTCATTGGTCAGAATGTTTCTCTTAATGATAGCTAGGCAAAGTTCAAATATGGGTCATATTGTGTTAAAAACTAGGTCACTAGGCAAAATTGAAGGAAAATATTGTTAAAACTTTGGAGGCCGCATTTTTACTTTGAGCAAGTTGAAACTTTGTCAGAATGTTTCTCAAATGTTCCTTGGGTGACCCTCTACTAAGATTGTTGAAATTATTTCGATGATATGATCTTTTAAAAACATGGCTTCTCTTATTAAGTCTTAAATAGCACATCCAAATTGGCAATTTTCTTCTTTTGCCAGGATGTTTCTTAACCCTTTCCCTCATACGACAATTCTGCAGCAGACGACTTTGAACATGTTTTGTCAAAAAATAAAAAATCTCTTATAATTGAATGGATAACCAATGACTAAAAGTGGAAAACATTATGGTGAAAGGAGAAATTGCTCGTTTTGAGCAATTTCTTCTTTTGTCACTATGTTTTCAAAAAGCCGTCTGCTGCAGAGGCGTCAGAAAGTGTCTATGTGAGGGAAAAAGGTTTAACATTGTCATCTAGATGCTTCATTAAATGTCTTCATGCAGAAAGGGTTGATATATCAGACTGATAAGTAGTGATTCCTGCCATGGGGTTGGTTAGATTGATTAGGTCTTCACTTAACCCTTTCCTCATACGACAATTCTGCAGCAGACGACTGTGAACATATTTTGTAAAAAAATAGTAAATCTATATAATTGAATGGATAACCTATGACTAAAAGTGGAAAACATTGTGGCAAAAGGAGAAATTGCACGTTTTGTGCAATTTCTTCTTTTGTCACTATGTTTTCAAAAAGCCGTCTGCTGCAGAGGCATCAGAAAGCGTCTATATGAGGGAAAGGGTTAAATACTATTTCATTGTGGCAAAAGGAGAAATTGCACGTTCTGTGCAATTTCTTCTTTTGTCACTATGTTTTCAAAAAGCCGTCTGCTGCAGAGGCATCAGAAAGCATCTCTATTAGGTAAAGGGTTAAGTGCAGTCACGAGCCTGCAGACCACCCATAGTTTTATATTCAGCTTCAGCCGTATGACAATGTTGCTCTCATTCAGCTTATATTGTATCATCCCACCTGCAGATGCAGTTTGTGGAAGATGATTTTTGAAAAAATTATGCCCAAGGAAAAGAATGTTCATAGTTAGCAGTTTCTCCTACTGCCACAATGTTTTCAACTATTTAATAATAATACTTTAATTTATAGAGAATTTCCATATCTTTGCCTAGGCTGTTTTCAAAGTTGTCTGCTGCAGATTTGTTGTATGTTCGGAAATGGTTAACCAATGATATTCTTTGGAGGAGAAAATTGCTATAGCACAACACAAAATCAGACAAACATTCCCGAAGTCTGTGACCTTGCATGGTTATTGGAAATTAACGCGTTTCCTGATATGGGCAACTATTGAAGTATTTTTTGTGGCTGACTACTTTTGAAAACAATTTGGAAAAATGCGAAATTATTTGAAACAAGCAATTTCTCCCTTTCCAACAACATTTTCAACTCTGTATGAAAAAAAGCAAGAGACTCATTAACCCTTTCCTTCATATAGACGCTCTTTCTGACGCCTCTGCAGCAGAGGGCTTTTTGAAAACATGGTTTCACAATGTTTTCCACTTTTAGTCATAGGTTATCCATTGAATTATAGAGATTTTCTATTTTTTGACAAAATATGTTCAAAGTCGTCTGCTGCAGAATTGTCTTATGAGGGAAAGGGTTAAGTGTCATAACAGGTAAACAATTAAATTAATGAAGTAGCTTAAAGCTCTATAAAAGCTCTATAACAGCTGTATAAAATGTGTTTTCAAACAGATTTTATTAAGCCATCAGTAAACAATTAAATTAATGAAGTAGCTTAAAGCTCTATAAAAGCTCTATAACAGCTGTATAAAATGTGTTTTCAAACAGATTTTATTAAGCCATCAGAAATCTTTACTCTGATGAGGAAAACAAAGAACCTACTTGGTGCCCGCCAGGGTTTTAGGGTTTTATTCTTGTAGAATCAAAGACTTCAAAAATGGTTGTGATGATTTCCCTCCTTTGTGCTTTACAACTACTGGTAATGCGCTGGTTTCATGACAAGCTTACCAGCAGAACTGATAAAAAACAATGAAATACTGTATGAATGAATGTATATTGTTTTATGGCGCATCGACAGCTAAGGTCATTTAGCGCGCATTTAAATTTTATTATTCATGTTCCCTGGGTGAACAAACCAGTACTAGGCTAGAAAATGTGCCTTGCCCAAGGGCACTCCACCATGACCGAATTGCCGCGGCTGGGGATCGAACCCGGGACACTCGGTTTCGAAATCCCTGACGCTAACCACTCGACCACAGCGGATTCCTGAAATACTGTTGAACTCCATATAACCCTTTCCCTCATACAGACGCTTTCTGACGCCTCTGAAAGCAGACAACTTTTGAAAACATGGCAAAAGAAGAAATTGCTCATGATGAGTTTTCCACTTTTAGTCATTGGTTATCCATTCAATTATAGAGATTTTCCATTTTTTGACAATATATGTTCAAAGTCGTCTGCTGCAGATTTCTTGTACGTGGGAAAGGGTTAACCTTTTAAAAAGGTAGTAATGGCTGCCCTCAATGGCGCATAAGGTTGCGGGGTTAGCATTACGACTGACCGACTAGTGTCAGGATAAATGGACCAGTACTGACCCAGGAAATGCCATGATAAAATTGTTAAAAGCGGCGTAAAACAACAAGTAATCAACCATTTAATCCACATTCCCACATATAAAAACTTTCTGTCGCCTCTGCAGCAGACAACTTTTGAAATCATTGTGGCAAAAGGAAAAATTGCTCATGATGAGCAATTTCTCCATTTGTCACAATGATTTCAATTCTATTCAATAACCATACCATCATTTATAGAGATGTTCTATATTTTGGACTGGATAATTTCAAAGTTGTCTGCTGCAAAATTGTTCTATGTGGGAAAGGGTTAAATGAGAAAAAGAAAAAAGGATAACATCAGTGAGATATAAGGGGATTTTTGCATGTTCTTAAGTCCTTATTTGACCTCCAAAACCTATGTTGTGGGTACTCAAAGTCTCACTGAGACCAACAACATAGGTTTTAACCCTTTCCTTCATATAGACGCCTCTGCAGCAGATGGCTTTTGAAAACATAGTAACAAAAGAAGAAATTGCTCAAAACAAGCAATTTCTCCTTTTGCCACAATGTTTTCCACTTTTTGTCATAGGTTATCCATTCAATTATAGAGATTTTTTACTTTTTGACAAAATATGGTCAAAGTCGTCTGCTGCAGAATTGTCGTATGAGGGAAAGGATTAATGAGCGCTAACAAAGATATTGTGGTAACAAGACCTGTTTACTCTTCCTTATCTAGCCAGCTGTAATATAAAGATATTGTCAAGCTCCATCTTGGAAACTTGACCTTGATAGCTCACCTGTGCACGAAGTGCTCCAATTGAGCTATTGGGATCGCCTTTTGTTTGTCGTCAACAATTTCTTTAAACAACATCTTCTCCTAAACCATTGCATTGATTCAGACCAAACTTTCTAGGAATAATCCTTGGGTGATCTTTTTTCAAATTGTTCAAAGAAATTAATTCCATGCACAACTCTGGTTGCCAAACGGAAAAACTTTGAAAATGTTCTTATCTGAAACCGAAAGGCGAGAGCTTAGATATTTGGTTTGTAGCTTTGTCTAGCTGTCCTCTACCAAGGTTGTTCAAATTATGCCTATGGCGTCAACATTGGGCCCACCAAAGAGATATATTGGGAAATACTTTGAAAATCTTCTTGTCTGAAACTGAAAGGCATTATTAAATTTAAAGATTAGTACAATGGTCTAATTATAGTGATTTCTACCAAGATTGTTCAAATTATTCTCAAAATTGGCCCCGCCTTGGGGGTCACCTGTTTTACATAGAAAAACTTCTTTGTGAGCTTCTAAGTCATATTAACTTGACGAAAGTATTTTCGCTCTGTGGCATTGGAGCTATACTAGTCCTCTTGGGCCTCTTAAATTGGCTTACCTGACCACAAAATGAGTTATGGTGGTTGGCATGACAAATAACATTACTTAACTTAGGTGAGGGATCCAGGGCCATCATAGCACTCATGTTTTTAGTCTGCTGTTGTTGGAGTGATGGATGTTTGCTGCCTGGCAAATGATATAGTTTTGCCCCTTTTTGAGTGCATGACGATTCAAAGCATTTGTTTAGACCTGTAAATGTTTTAAGAAATTGCTGTTTTCAAGTGCCTTTATTCCCGGTGTCTATATGAATATGGTAATGAAAAATGGGATGGAAGACACCGTGTCTATCCAGTAAATCCTAAACTTGTGTGATCTTGCATTGTTATTGGAAATTATATGGACTGCAAAAAGGGATCGTCTTCAAGCAATGGCATCTCATAGGAGGCTGTGCATGTGCATTGTTTGATAAAAAGCTTCCCTGCAAAGGAATATAGATACGTCGTAAGGTGACAACTTTTGAAATATTGATGCTAAAGAAAAATTTGTCCATCGTCGTCTGTCGCTAACTTTTATATTTAAGTTTAAACAACAACTCCTGGACCAATTACAAGCAAACTTCTCAAGAATGTTTCTTTGGTGGTCCTCTTTCAAAATTGTTCAAAGATTTAAATTCTATGCCAAATTTTGGTTGCTGCTGAATCAGAAAGCGGGAAAAATGCCCAATCTTTAAAATTCTTCTCCTCTGAAACCACTTAGCAGATTCAAGTATGATTTGGTAGAAACCTGTCTGAAATGAACCTCTGCCACAATTGTTCAAGCCATATTGATTAATTGGAAATACATAGCAACCAGGCGTTATCAGAACATTTGTCTTCATCAAATCTTGGACAAGTTTGAGACTAGGCCATATGAGGTCAAAAACTAGGTCACTAGGTCGAACAAAAGGTAAATCTTGTTAACACTCTGGAGGCCGCATTTTTAACTTGAGCATGTTGAAACTTTAACACAATGTTTGTCTTGTAATCACAATGATTATGTAGGTCAATTTTGAATATGGGTCATGTTGGATGAAAAAGTAGGTCACTAGGTCAAATGGAAGGAAAATCTTCTTAACACTCCAGAGGTCGCAATTTCAACAGTTTGTAATTTTTGTCAGAATGTTTGTCTTGATGATATGTAGGCCAAGTTCGAATATTGGTCATGCTGGGTCAAAAACTAGCCCAAATTGAAGGAAAATCTTGTTAATATTCTGGAGGCCCATTTTTTGCTCCAGCAGCTTGAAATTTTGTCTGAATGATAACTAGGTCAATTTTTAATATGGGTCATATTGGCAGAAACTAAGTCACGAGGCCAAATTGAAGGGAATTTTTGTTTACACTCTGGATGCTGCATTCTTAACTTGAGCATGTTGAAACTTTATCAGAATGTTTGTCTGGGTGATATGTAGGCCAAGTTTGAATATTTGTTATATCTGTTCAAAAACTAGGTTACAATGCCAAATTGAAGAAAACAATGTAGAAGTCGCATTTTTTTTGCTTCAGCATCTTCAAAAATGTGGTCAGAATGTTTCTCTTAACCCTTTCCCTTATACGCCAATTCTGCAGCAGACGACTTTGAACATATTTTGTCAAATAATGGAAAATCTCTATAATTCTGAATATTGTCTTTATGTGTTTTGCATTAGAAATCACATTGCATAATTCAGGTTAGCGATCAAGGGCCATCATTTTTGCAAGTAATATTGATTGGTTAAAAAAATATTTGCTGCCAACTGGCATCAGAAAAGGAGTTAAATGAAATTTTAGCTTCAACATCATCTCCTTCCCAACCATTAGACTTATATATCTATCAAAAGTCACAGCTTTTTAGCTCACCTATGCACGAAGTGCAAGGTGAGCTATTGGGATCACATTTTGTCCGGCGTCCGTCCGTCGTGCGTCGTCAACATTTGAGCTTGTTAACACTCTACAGGCTACATTTTGCATCCAATCTTCATGAAAGTTTATCAGAACGTTCATCTCCATAAAATCTTGGACAAGTTCGAAACTGGGCCATATGAGGTCAAAAACTAGGTCACTAGGTCGAATTGAAGGGAAATCTTGTTAACACTCTGGAGGCCACATTTTCAACTTGAGCATGTTGAAACTTTATCAGAATGTTTGTCTTAATGATATGTAGGTCAAGTTCGAACATGGGTCACGTTGGGTTAAAAAGTAGGTCACTAGGTCAAATTGAAGGAAAATCTTGTTAACACTCCAGAGGCCGCTTAAGCAGTTTGAAATTTTGTCAGAATGTGTGTCTTAAAAATATCTAGGTCAAGTTCGAATATGGGTTATGCCGGGTCAAAAACTAGGTCACTAGGTCAAATTGAAGGAAAATCTTGTTAACACTTTGGATGCCGCATTTTTTGCTTCAGCAGCTTGAAATTTTGTCAGAATGTTTGTCTTAAAGATATCTAGGTCAAGTTCAAATATGGGTCATATTGGATCAGAAACTAGGTCACAAGGCCAAATTGAGGGAAAATCTTGTTAACTATGTAGAAGCCGCATATTTTGCTTCAGCGGCTTGAAATTTGTTCAGAATGTTGAGCTGAATGATATTTAGGCCAAGTTCGAATATGGGTCATGCCGGATCAAAAACTAGGTCACTATGTCAAATTGAAGGAAAATCTTGTTAACACTTTGGATGCCGCATTTTTTGCTTCAGCAGCTTGAAATTTTGTCAAAATGTTTGTCTAAATGATATCTAGGCCATGTTCGAATATGGGTCATGCCGGCTTAAAAACTAGGTCACTAGGCCAAATTGAAGGGTAATCTTGTTAACACTCTGGATACTGCATTTTTAATTTCAGCATGATGAAACTTTATCAGAATGTTTTTCTTGATGATATGTAGGCCAAGTTCGAATATGGGTCATGCTGGGTCAAAAACTAGGTCACTAGATCAAATTGAAGGAAAATCTTGTGAACACTTTGGATGCCACATTTTTTGCTTCAGCAGCTTGAAATTTGGTCAGAATGTTTGTCTGAATTATATCTAGGTCAAGTTCGAATATGGGTCATATTGGATCAGAAACTAGGTCAATAAAGGAAAATATTGTTCAAACTCCGGAGGCCGCATTTTTACTTTGAGCAAGTTGAAACGTCAGAATGTTGTCTTGATGAGGTAAAAAAAATATAGATCACTAGGCCAAATGAAGGAAAATATTATTAGCACTGTGGAGGTTGCATTCAGAATAATTGTCTTGATGTGTTTTGCATTGCAGTACATTGTATATTAAGGTGAGCGATCCAGGGCCATCATGGCCCTCTTGTTTATAAATATTCTTGACCCTCGAAGATCTTGCTTTCATTTTGTACAATTTCTCCTTTTCCCCACAATGTTTTCAATTCTACAAAAAATATATTCCTTCAATGCTACAATTTACACAAATTATTTGTCAGATAAAATCTGTCTCTGTCAGACTGATTCTTGATAAATTGCTTTAGACATTTGAGAGCATCAAACATGATTGAAGAGAGATGTGAACGAAAAAACGAAATCTTTACTGTCTCTTCACAGAATTTGATATGTTTGTCCTTTTAAGCTAAGATTTAAGGTCTAATTCCACTCTAATCCTTTCTCATATAGAGACCATTTCTGGCACCTCGAAAACAGACCAATTTTTGGAAACTTTTTAATTTTGAACAATTTCTGCTTTCCTTTGCCCACAATATTTTCAATTCTACAAAAAAGGTATACCTTCAGTACGTCCTATTTACACAAGTAATTTGTCAGATAAAATCTGTCTCTGTCTGACTGATAGCTGATAAATTGCTATAGACATTTGAGAGCATCCAACATGATTGAAGAGAGATGGGAACGAAATACAAAATCTTCGCTGTCAAATTGACAAATATTTTCCACTGATTATATTAAGAATCCTTTGACCACATCATGATTGGTGTATGTGAGCAGATGACCCTATGATTCTACGATGGAGGAACATGCTTTTTTACCCCAAACAAATCTCTTCTAGTTATGATCAATTTTAGCAGAATTTTTTTCCAGAGTAATATTTGTTCCGACATGCATACATGTATAAGCTTTTTAAAATATTTGCAACACTGTTTTCACAATGTTTTCAACTATTCCATTATTATCTTCAGTTTTCAATACTTTTCATAATTTAAATGTTTTAAAAGTCTTCTGCTGCAGATTTGTTGTATTTGGGAAAAGTATAATTATAGTCATCAAATATTTCCCTGCCAAGGATTTAAAGCATTTCTAGAGATATTCTGTAATTATGTTGTTGAAACTGTCATGGGAGATCGTAAAAGCATATAATGATACCAATTTCTGGTATAAAACTACCTGTAATAATAGGGTTTTTTAACCCTTAACCCTTTCCCTCATATAAATGCTTTCTGACGCCTCTGCAGCAGACAGCTTTTTAAAAACATAGTGACAAAAGAAGAAATTGCTGAAAACGAGCAATTTCTCCTTTTGCCACAATGTTTTCCACTTTTTGTCATAGGTTATCCATTCAATTATGGAGATTTTCTATGTTTTGACAAAATACGTTCATATCGCCATAATCAATTGAGAGTTATCGCCCTGTAATTAAAGAAATTACCTAAAATTGGTCTTGTCAGCCCAATAACTTTAGAAGCCTTAGTCCAATCATCACCAAATTAGGTCAGAATGTGTTTTGGCATAATATCTTGGACAAGTTTGATAACTAGCCATATAGATCTAGTCAATCGAGAGTTATCGCCCTTTAATTATAGAAATTACCTAAAATTAGTCTTGTCAGCCCAATAACTTTAGAAGCCTTTGTCCAATCATAACCAAATTTAATCAAAAAGTGTATTGGCATAATATCTCGGACAATTTTGATAACTAGCCATATCGCTTTATTCACTCAATAGTTATTGACCTTTAATTATAGAAACTACCTAAAATTGGTTTGTCTGCGCAATAACTTTAAAAGCCTTTGTCCAATCACCACCAAATTTGGTCGAAATGTGTATTGGCATTATATCTCGGACAAGTTCAATAACCAGCCATATCGCTGTAGGTCAATCAAGAATTTTTGCCCTTTAATTATAGAAATTACCTCAAATAGGTATTGTCCGATCAATAACTTTTGAAGCCATCATCCAATCATCACCAAATTAAGTCAGAATGTGTATGGGCATAGTATCTTGGACATGTTCTATAAGAATTATTGCCCTTTTATTATAGAAATTACCTTAAATCGATGTTGTCCGCTCAATAAGTTTAGAAGCCTTTATCCAGTCACCACCAAATTTAGTCAGAATGTGTATTTGCAATATATCTCGGACAAGTCCGATTACCAGCCATATAGCTTCATTCACTGGAGAGTTATTACCTCAAATCAGTCTTGTCCGATCAATAACTTGTGAAGCCTTTATCTGATCATAACCAAATTTAGACAATATGTTGATGGGCAGAATATCTTAAGTCAGGTTCAATAACTAACCACGTTATCTAAGTCACTACACACTTATGTCCCTCGAAAAAGCCAAAACTGTATTAACAGTGTCCGCTCTCTAAATTTGCCTGACGTACAACCAATTATCACTATACTTGGTCTCAAATAAACAGGACGGGCGTATTTTGCGCTCTTGTTTCATAATAGTTTGCTGCAAATTTATATAGGAATAAACCAACTATTCTATCATGTCTTGCTAATTGTTTGAATTATCTGTCAGAGAAGATGTTTTATGAAATATATCAATCTTAATATATCTATAGGTGCTACCTATTTACGAAAAAACGCAAGATAATTATAAACAAAAATTAAAGAGCATACTTTGGCCATAAAAAAGGATTTATAAGTAATTGACTAGACAATGATAATGTTAATGTCATGTTTCGTGCATTATCAAAAAATATTTGGAATTCGTATTGCTGTCGTCTATTATTACGAACAGAAAATAATAAAGTAAAGACTTTCAGAAAATCAAGGAATACATTTATAATGAACGAGGTTAAAACATGATGGCCAAGATGATCCTTAATCGATCACCTGCATTATGGTAAAGAAGCAAAAAGATCAGCTCTTTGCTGATGCCACCTGGCAACTGCCTTTGTCAACCAGTCAATATGACTGGAACAAATGATGTAAGGGGTCACATTTCTGCTAAACCCTTTCCCTATTAGAGACGGTTTCTGAGGCCTTTGCAACAGACGATTTAGGGAAAGATTGTCGCTAAAAGAACAATTGCTCCTTATGAGAAAGTTATCCTTTTGCCACAATGTTTGATAAATAGCTCATGTATAGGAATTTGGGGTATTTCATGTTGATACCACTTTTTTGCGGGAAACGACGTCGCTCCATTGACGTTACGCCAAGATGAAGTGTTACGGAAATGACGTCACATCCTTCTTTGGCTACGATACAGTCAACATTTAGGTTCAGGCGTAGAAGTCTAATGCTGTCGTTTTTTTTGACGAACGGGAAAACATATTTCTTACAGAGTTCCATTTATTTTTACCTTTTCGTACAAATGTTAATTCCCCCAAAACACAGCACTTTAATAAATATCGATTTAAAAAAAAAAATATTAAAAAGACGACAATAATTTAAAAAATCCGTGTTTTTCGTGTCATTTTATACATACCCAAAATATCGATTTAAAAAAAAATATTAAAAAGACGACAATAATTTTTTTTCAATCCGTGTTTCTCGGCTCATTTTATACATACCCAAAATGGCGGCCCCCATGGATTTGGCCAGTTTCATTTCAGAAAGCTTCATGGGTTAAAAAAAAAACCCATTCATGTTTTTTTTTCGTAATAATAGATATTATGTCAAGAAGGTTAATCAAAGAAAATGTCAAAATCACCAAATGATTCTAATAATCATCCAGATAATTGATGATATGAAATATAAGTTTATAGAATATAAATATTGTGGAAGAAAAGATAATTAACTCTTTCCCACATACAACACAATTGCTGCAGACGACTGGAAACATTTTGTCAAAAATAATGAAAATCTCTTTAAAATGAAAGTTTAATTATTGATTAGAGCTGAAAGCATTGTGGCAAAAGGAGAAATTCCTCATTTTGAGCAATTTCTGCTTTAATCACAATGTTTTCAAGAGTCGTCTGCTGCATCGGTATCAGAGCGGGTCTATATGTGGGAAAGGGTTGAAGAAAATGTCAAAGTAAAGTGGTAATTAGCCTGTTATTATGTGTTATTTAACCCTTTCCCTCATATAGACGCTTTCTGACGCCTCTGCTGCTGACGGCTTTTTTGAAAACATAGTGACAAAAGAAGAAATTGCTCAAAACGAGCAATTTCTCATTTTGACACACTATGTTTTCAACTTTTTGTCATAGGTTGTCCATTCAATTATGGAGATTTTCTATGTTTTGACAAAATACGTTCAAAGTCTTCTGCTGCAGAATTGTCGTATGAAGGAAAGGGTTAAGAAGTCTGAGCTTGTTGTCTTTTTCCTTATCTAGAGGGCTAATGTACTCTGTGTCAAATTGATCTTACTTCCTGAGGTAATGTCTTCACCCTATCCCACTTCCAGACACTTTTTGGTGCATCTGTAGCAGATTTTTAAAAGAACATTGTTGCATACTGAGCAATTTCTCCTTGTGCACAATGTTTGTGTCACCTGCGTAGCATGGTAGGCACTTAGGGATTACTTTTTTTTTGACCGGCGTCTGTCTGTCACACTTTTTCGTCATGTTTTCAAATAACTTTTTTTCTACTCAAAGGATTACATTGAAACTTCTGACAAATGTTTATATCAATGTGTGTGATTGGTTCACAAAAGGGGGATAATCCAAATATTTTTTATATCAGAGTTATTGCCCCTTTTCTGTCAAAAATTAAAAATTTTCTGACAAGGCCCCGGCAGGTGACACACGTGCTCCGGGGAGCACTCCATTCTAGTTTCATTGATTGATTGATTGTTTGATGTTTTAATTACGCCACTTTCAACAAATTTTAGCTCTTCTGGCCAAATGCCAGAAGACCTTATGCCGTGGCGTGGTGTCAGTCGTCCTTGTGTCCATAAACAATTGCTTGTGAACGCGATACAGTCTTCAGTTTTGATTGTATCTCAATCAAACTTATACAGTAGATGGATATCCATGAGAGCTCGGTTCCTTTCGCAAACCAGCCAGATCCGCCAATGCAAGACTGGATTATGTCCCTTGAAATTGTCAAAATTGCTATAATAGAGCTTGTGAAAACAATAGAGGCTCCATTTACTCTCTGATCTTCACCAAACTTAGATAGTAGTTTTTAAAAATATTGTTGAGAGCTTGGTTTCTTTCGAAAACCAGCCAGATGTGCCCTTGCATGACTGGATTATGGCCCTTGAAGTTGTCAAAATTGCTCTAATACAGCTTGTGAATGCGATTAAGTCTTCAGTTTTGATTGTATCTCCATCAAACTTATACAGTAGCTAGATATCCATGAGAGCTTGGCTCCTTTCGCTAACCAGCCAGATCTGCCCATGCAAGACTGGATTATGGCCCTTGAAATTGTCAAAATAGCTATAATACAGCTTGTGAACACAATAGAGCCTCCATTTACTATTCGATCTTCACCAAACTTAGATAGCAGTTAAATATTGATGAGAGCTTGGTTCCTTTTGCAAACCAGCCAGAGCTGGATTATGGCCCTTAAATTTGCCAAAATTGCTATAATAGAGCTTGTGAACACAATAAAAGCTCCATTTACTATCTGATCTTCACCAAACTTAGATAGTAGTTTTAAAAATATTGATGAGAGCTCGGTTCCTTTCGAAAACCAGCCAAATGTGCCCTTGCATGACTGGATTATGGCCCTTGAAATTGTCAAAATTGCTCTAATACAGCTTGTCAACACAATAGAACCTCCATTTACTTTACATACATGCTCTGGATTGAAAATGACCAAAGAACCATCCCAGTAGAGCATAGGCCCTCATGGGCCTCTTGTTCAGTTATATCACGGTGTTTCCTGTGTGAGTTACCAGTACTACTGTAG
Source organism: Serripes groenlandicus (assembly GCA_031761405.1). Classification (NCBI taxonomy): domain Eukaryota; kingdom Metazoa; phylum Mollusca; class Bivalvia; order Cardiida; family Cardiidae; genus Serripes; species Serripes groenlandicus. The sequence goes on from JASEVX010000006.1 coordinate 67,951,560, forward strand.
CTATGTTCCATTTATTCAAGCAATTCAGTAACCCAGAGTAACATTGAGGGCAGCCATTATTTTAAAAGTTTTTGGTATGACTGTTGACCAGACTAGGGATTGAACAAGCAACCTCCCACACCCCACGCGGGCGCTCTACCACTACACCACCCAAGTGGTACAATTTGTTCAATTTAATTCAATAATGGAGCTTTGTTGTAGGAAAACCAACCTAATGTAATTATTAACCCTTTCCCTCATATAGACGCTTTCTGATGCCTCTGCAGCAGATGGCTTTTTGAAAACATAGTAACAAAAGAAGAAATTGCTCAAAATGAGTAATTTCTCCTTTTGCCGCAATGTTTTTCACTTTTAGTCATAGGTTATCCATTTAATTATAGAGATTTTCTATATTTTGACAAAATATGTTCAAAGTCGTCTGCTGCAGATTTGTTGTATGAGGGAAAGGGTTAAAAGTGTGGAATAAGATCTGCCTATATATATATATGCATGTCTGCCAAAGGATCTAAAGATAAATTGAGCCACTTAATTATACTAAATTACTCTTTCATTTACACAGATTTCCTACAAACTTTATATGTAAATGAAGTTGCATCTGCTGCAGAGGCTTCAAAATGTGACTACATGAAGGAAACAGTTATTGGTTTGTTTCAGTGTAATATATGGCTTCTACTTATTTATTTTTTGCATTGTTTGAAGATATTTCTGTCAGATTTTTAGGTACATATATGGATTTCATAGTTTGATAAAGAACCTGAAAATTTCAGTCTTATGATACTCTGCTATTTTAAACCGTCCAGACTGTGTTAACCCTTTCCCACCTATAGACGCATTTTGATGCATCTGCAACAGACGACTTTTGAAAACATCATACCAAAAGGAGAAAACCCTTTCCCTCATATAGACACTTTCTGCAGCAGACGGCTTTTTGAAAACATAGTGACAAAAGAAAAATTGCACAAAACATGCAATTTCTCCTTTTGCCACAATGTTTTCCACTTTTTGTCATAGGTTCTCCATTCAATTATAGAGATTTTCCATCTTTTGACGAAACATCGTCTTCTGCAGAATTGTTGTATGAGGGAAAGGGTTTAGTATGGGTCTCCAGTATAGAGCAAGCTGGCAAGCTGACATATCTGTGCTGTCTGACCAACCACTACTGTTGCCTGCTCAACTTATCATTTTTATTATGATATTCCTACAATTGGCAATGGACTCTTCTGAATTGACAGCTGGACTAGTCTATTTTAAACATTCAGCATTGAAAGGGTCAATAAATCACATGCTTCCTAAGAGATCTCCCATGCTTATATATGTGGGTAATTTGGCAGAAATTGTCCTAAGGTGACCCTCTACATAATTTTGTTTAACCCCCATTTCCCACATGCAGACGTTTTCTGATGCCTCTGAAGCAGATGACTTTTGAAAACATTGTGGCAAAAGTAGATATAGCGACAGAATTACCACAATGTTTTTAACTCTATTTAACAATTAAGTTTCCATTTATGCAGATTTTTCATATTTGTGACAAAATTACTTCAAAACAGATTTATTGTATGTGGGAAAGGTTGAAGCCATATTGTTTGGTTGAAAAAAAAATGGCCTGCCAGAGGCTTGCTTTAGTATCCATATTACTTTTGTCTTATATCTTCTGACTTTCCGCGGAATGCCTTATTGCAGATGTCCCTCACACTGTTTTGTTTACAGTATTGACTCTTTGCAGTTTCTTTTCCGCTCTTGATCAAATGTTCCCCAACATGATCAAATACACATTTGTTACTATACTGTCACTCAGGTGATCAATTTAGGGTCTGCTTGGCACTCTTGTTTGAGACATGTAAAGATTATAAACATTATTTTTAACCCTTTCCCTCATACAGACTCTTTCTGACGCCTCTGCAGCAGAAGTCTTTTGAAATACCTGTGTCAAAAGTAGAAATTACTCATAATGAGCAATTCCTACTTTTGCCATATTGTTTATCAACTCTGTTTTTAGCTCAACTATTCAAAGAATATGAGAGTTATTACAGTCACTTGCGCGTTGGCGTTGCAACTTTGGTTAAAGTTTTGCATGCAAGGCTTTTTCTCAAAAACCACAGATGCTATTGCTTTGAAACTTCACACACTTATTAGACATCATCAAATGACATTGCAGGACAAGTCCCATAACTCTATATCAGATTTTGACACAATTATGCCTGTTTTTGGACTTAGAAATTTTGGTTAAAGTTTTGCATGCAACTACATTAAGAGTCCATATCTCTGTATTTACTTGATGCATTGCATTGAAACTTTATACAACCCTTCCCAACCATCACACCTATGTATATTATCAAGTTAGATAACTTTATCCTGCATTTAGTGCAAGTTATAGCCCTTTTTTTACTTAGAAATTCTGGTTAAAGTTTTGTGCGCATAGACATTAAGAGTCAATATCCTAGTAACTAAGGCCCTTTTTGTGTCACCATGGTAGGCACTTAGGGATTTTTTTTTTTTTGTCCGGCGTCTGTCCGTCCGTCTGTTTGTCTGTCTGTCCATCACACTTTTTCGTCATGTTTTCAAATAACTCATATCAATCTTTGTGATGGGTTCACAAAAGGGGGATAATCCAAATATTGTTATATCAGAGTTATTGCCCCTTTTCTGTCAAAAATTAAAATTATCTGACAAGGCCCTGGCAGGTGACATACACTCCATTCTAGTTAAATTATGGTTAAAGTTTTGCATGCAAGGTACTTTCATGGATATATCTCAGTAACAGTAATGATATTGACTTGAAACTTCATTCATGTCTTCAGGGGTGTCAGACAGTCAAGTTATATGGCCCTTTTTTACTTTGAAAATTTGGTAAGAGTTTTGCATGCATCTATCATGCACTATCTAGGTAACCACTCAGGGATTGATTTAAAACTTCAATATAGTCTTTAAAGGTATCAAACAATCAGATTAGGTAACTGACCTGACTGAATTTATTTAATTTTTTACAAACAGCAGATGCTATTCAAACAAGACTAATATCCAACTTGATTTATAGTTCTATACTATCAAGCCACTATCTCGGTAACAACTGTTGTCTATAGTATCAAATGACCAAATAGTCGAGCCTGCTGTCTTGCGGACAGCTCTCGTTATACTAAATTCTTATATATAGAGATTTTCAATTTTGCTCTCCAGATTATTTCAAAGTGGACTGCTGCTGTTTTTGTATGTGAGAATTAAAGGGTTAAATATTTCATGAGGGAAACTGTTTTGGAATTTAACGTCAGAGCTAAATTTACTGCTGTAAAAATATTGGCTTTTGTTCCAATTATGTTGGGGGGAAATGGGGAAATATTAATGATTTAAATGTTGAATAAAAAATGAAAATGATATTCTGGGTCACAGTTAATCCCTTCCCACATACAACATATCTGCAGCAATTGGCTTTGAAAGCATTTGTGGAAATATGAAGTAAATCTGTATAAATCAAAGTTTAATAATCAAATAAAGTTGAAAACGAACATTGTGACAAAAGAAGACATTTCTCATCATGAGCAATTTCTTCTTTTGTCATGATGTTTTCAAAAGTCGTCTGCTGACGAGCCGTCAGAAAAGCATCAATATGTGGGAAAGGGTTTAAGTCTGATGAGAGATTCTGAGATCAATTGTTTCCTAATTTCCCATTACCTAATACAGACAACTTTTGATGCCTCTGTAGAAGACAGCTTTTTAGCAATTCCTCTTTTTACCATGTTTCCAACACTGTTTTGAATTTATTCTTAAAATATAGCACCAGATATTCCCGAGACTCTAAACAGAAAATGCAAAAATACATGGAAAATACAGGGAAATCATGGAAAATGCATGGAAAATACATGGAAATCATGGAAAATACAGGGAAAACATGGACAATACATGGAAATGGGGAAAAAACAAGGGAAAAACAAAGAAATTTTATGTTAAGATGAGGAAACGCTGGAAATCGTCCGAATACTCTGGGGTGTCCACTGAACTATTCCTGGGTGTCCCTAGAACTGTTCCAGGGTGTCCATTAAACCATACACAGAAAGTGTCAGATGATCCCAAAGTATCCCTGGAAAGTTGTCTGAATACTCCGGGGATATTCCATGGATTTTCGTATTTTCTGTTTACAGTCCCCGGAAAATCTACAGTCTTTTAAGACATTTTATTTGAACAGACATAGTCTTTGTATTGAATTACCTTAAATAGTGGAGGAAACTGAGATTTATTCAGATGTTGATTCTCCCCCACATGCAAATGACTCAAAAGAAACATTTTCTCCATTTGCAAAAATGTTTTCATTTCAATATGCTAATTAAACTTTCATTTAAACAGATATTTTCCAAGTCGTCTGCTGCGGATTTGTCGTATTTTGGAAAGGATTAAGAATACCAGATGTTTTATTGTGAGCCACTTGCAGTATTCTTGTTTATTTTCTGTCCATAACATTTTCCTCTTTCAATAGTTATAGTTATTTTATAAAACTGCACGGTTTTAACCAGTTAAATCTTGGTTTAAAGAGAAATAAAAGTCTTTATGTCAAATTATCTATAATAGTGGAAAGAAAATGAGGTATTTTCAGACATTAAAATGTCTCTTGAGGGTACACAAGAAATGTAAAGGAAGTCATGTCATCAATATTAAAAATGGTCTAGGGCACATTTTTGTAAGTTTTTTTTAAAAAAAAATTCTTGCTGCTTTTTCACTGAAGAAATTCTCTTTAACCCTTCCTTTCCCATATATACCATCATTTTAGCACATGACTTTAAAAACTTGGACAATCTCTATACCGGTAAATAAAAGTAAAATTAATTGGTATATTGTTAAAAATATTTTGTCAAAAAGGAGAAATTGATCAAAATTTGTTTGCTGCATATAGGTCAATGCTTCTTTAAGTTGGAAAGGGTTAACCCTTTCCCTCATACTGCAATTCTGAAGCAGACGACTTTGAACGTATTTTGTCAAAAAATAGAAAATCTCCATAATTGAATGGATAACCTATGACAAAAAGTGGAAAACATTGTGGCAAAAGGAGAAATTGCACGTTCTGTGCAATTTCTTCTTTTGTCACTATGTTTTCAAATAGCCGTCTGCTGCAGAGGCGTCAGAAAGCGTCTATATGAGGGAAAGGGTTAAACAGTATTTCAGAGATGCTCGGGTACTTTCAGTTTTAAACAGAAATTTATAGTGAAACTTTAAAAACCTTCTCATCTCATTTGAAGCCGCAATTGTGAGTGGTCTTCAATCTTTGGTATATATAGCATCAACATGATTATTTTCTCAACCAAATTGATTGTACAATTGATGACACTGGAGTCAGAATTGGTTCCTGCATGGTGACTTGTAGTTTTGCATATAAATTAAAAGTGAAAAGTTTTAAGTCTCCTGAAGTTACAAGTGCTTCAGCTTCAATATGTGGTATTTAGCATCCTTGTGGTCCCCTACCAAAATTGTACAATTGATGACATTATGAGTCAGGATTTGTCCAACAAATATCTGGCATTCAGCAAAACTCTTACTAAATCATAGAATGATGACCCTGTAGTCAGAACTGGCCCCGCTTAGGGATTTGCAGAGCTTGCTTTCCTTATATAATATGTGTATATTGAAAACTTTAAATTATCTTCTTGTCCAAAAGAACTTGTTGATTTGAAAATAATTTGGCACAAATGTTCCTTGGGTGACACTGTACCAAGGTTGTTAAAATTATGTGATCCGTTGAAAAACATGGCAACTAGGGGGCAGGGCTTGTTTTCCTTATATGTATATATAGTGAAACTTAAAAAAATATTCTTGTACAAACATATAGGCCTGGTTTTAAAATAATTTGGCACAAATGTTTCTTGGGTAACCGTCAAGTTTATTGAAATAATTAAGATCCATTGATAACTACTACCACAAGGAGGCGTTGCTTGTTTTCCTTTTATGCATATTTTAAGTACATTGCAAACTGATTTCTATTAACCCTTTCCCTCATATAGACGCTTTCTGACGCCTCTGCAGCAGAAGGCGTTTTGAAAACATAGTGACAAAAGAAGAAATTGCTCAAAATGAGCAATTTCTCCTTTTGCCACAATGTTTTCCTCTTTTAGTCATAGGTTATCCATTCAATTATAGAGATTTTCTATTTATTGACAAAATATGTTCAAAGTCGTCTGCTGCAGAATTGTCGTATGTCGGAAAGGGTTAAATCACATGCGCGATTAAGGACCATCATGATCCTGAGACTAATGTTACAAAAGTAATTTGCTTCTTATAGATACACATGAAAATTCAGTTTCTCAAGGGAAGGACTAAGAATAATGGAAAGTGTAAACCAAGAACTCAATTTGCTTAATATTCCCTATTTAGGGACACAACTGAATTATTACCTTATTAGCTATTTACCTCATAGTACAAATCTGCAGCAGACTACTTTAAAACATCTACTTTATCGTATGGAAAATCTCTATTAAAGAAAGTATAATTAATTAATAGAGTTGAAAAACATTTTTAGCAAAAAGAGAAATTCCTCATTATGAGCAATTTCTCCTTTTGTCACAATGATTTCCAAAGTAGTCCGCTGCAGAGCCAACATAATGCATCTGTATGAGGAAAAGGGTTAACTGTTTACTTCATATGATGTTTACAGAGTTACCTCTGGTTTGAAAGAATTACAACATTTTGTGAATTAAATTTATCATTTCTAATAGATACAAACTCAATTGGAAAAAACATTGCTGGAATTGAACATAATTGCTTGTATTGAGCAATTTCTCCTTTTCAGCAGTGTTTGCAAAAGTCGATGGCTTATAATTATAGGCATTAATTGTCGCCTGGAGCAGGAAAAGCGTTAATAAGGCAAAATATTACCCAAGACCTCTTCCCATGAGGCTTAATTTGCTTAACATCTCCTATGTAGGGACACAATTGAATTCTACTCTTAACCCTTTCCCACATACGACAATTCTGCAGCAGACGACTTTGAACGTATTTTGTCAAAACATAGAAAATCTCCATAATTGAATGGATAACATATGATAAAAAGTGGAAAACATTGAGGCAAAAGGAGAAATTGCATGTTTTGTGCAATTTCTTCTTTTGTCACTATGTTTTCAAAAAGCCGTCTGCTGCAGAGGCGTCAGAAAGCGTCTATATGAGGGAAAGGGTTAACCCTTTCCCACATGTAGACGCTTTCTGATGCCTCTGCAACATACAACCTTTGAAATCAATGTGGCAAAAGGAGAAATTGCTCATAAAGAGCAATTTTTCCATTTGCCAGAACGATTTCAACTCTATTCAAACTATCATTTATAGAGATTTTCTTTACTTTGGACTTGATAATGTCACATTTGTTTGCTGCAGATTTATTGTATTTGGGGAAAGGTTAATTACCCATGGTTCAACCATTTAACTGTGATATTTTAGGAGTCATCTGCTCCGAAAGTCTCATAAGAACAAATATAACAATTGAAAACATAACCGCCTGAATGTGGAAAATCTCTTGAAGAGAAGAAAAATTATTGATCAGAGTTGAACACATTGTGCCAAATCGAGAAATTGCTCATTATGAGCCATTTCTTCATTTGTCACAATGTTTTTCAAAAGTCATCTGCTGCAGAGGCATCACAAAGCATCTATATGTGAGAAAAGGTGAAATAAAGAGTTTTATTTTGAACAGAAATGAAAATATTGTTTAAAAAATGTCAACAATGTTTTTCAAAAGTTGTTTGCTGTGTATACATATTAATATACGCATCTTATGTTTTCTGTTTAAGTGAAACGATAACTGTAATGCTCTCTGATGGACATGACCGTAATCGCACACAGACCATATAAAGTTACAATTGACAACAGGGGTTTATTAAGATTGTTGTGGTGTAGTTGTAGAGCATTAAGATTGTTGTGGTGTAGTTGTAGAGCATTAAGATTGTTGTGGTGTAGTTGTAGAGCATCTGCCTTGGTTACGGGAGGTCGTGGGTATGATCTCTAGCTCGGTCACACCAAAGACTTTAAAAATGGTGGCAATGGCTTATTATGGATTCTCCGAACTGGCGCTTAGGATTTTGGAGCTAGCATTATGACTTGACTCGCTGTTGTCAGGCAGGATAGATGGCCTGAAGTACTCTTAACCTACCAGTTGAAGGTCCAATTTAAACTCTTTTCAAAATAACAACAAATCTGCACCAGACGACGTTGAAAACAAAAACCTGAAAATATCCATAAAAGATGGCTTAATTGTTAAATAAAAGTTGAAAACATTGTGGCCAAAGGTGAAATTGTTCATCATGAGCAATTATGATGAGCAATTTCACCCTGGCCACAATGTTTTCAAAAGGCGTCTGCTGCTATTGCGTCTGCAGGTGGGAAAGGGTTAACCCTTTTCCACATACAACAAATCTGCACCAGCCACTTTAAAAATAACTGCGGTAAAATTTTGTAAAATCTCTTATTATCGAATAGAATTCAAAACATAATGGCAAAATGGGAAAATGCTCATTATGATGAATTGCCGCAATGTTTTCAAATATTGTCTGCTGCAGATGCATCAAAATGCCTATGCAAGTGAGTAAGATTTAAAGCAGATAGATGGTGAAATCGGATTTCTGTCTTGTGTAGAAGAAATCTACTTATTTATTGACTGTAACTGTAACTCCCTGGCATTTTATTACCCATTTTGGGGACTGCCTTCTACTTTAACCCTTTCCCTCATACAGACGTTTTCTGATGCCCCTGAAGCAGACAACTTTTGGAAACCTTGTGGCAAAAGAAGAAACTGCTCATCATGAGCAATTTTTTCATTTGCCACAATGTTTTCAACTCAATCCAATGATTAAAAAATTTCATTTATTATAGAGGTTTTCAACATTTCTTCTAAATGGTTTCAAAGTCGTCTGCTGTAGATTTGTTGTATGTGGGAAAGGGTTAATCCCATGCAGCTGTTTTTGAATGTTTTATTGGAGATTTACGCAGCTTTCAACATTATTTCAGTTATATCAGGGTACCCATTCATTTGTTCATGATCCCCGGGTAAATCAACCAGCATTAGGCTATGAAATGTGCAAAGTCGTTTAAGACCCTCCGAGCCCCGGTAGCTCAGTCGGTAGCGACGCGGGCTGTCAATCCAGGGGTTGTGAGTTCGAATCGCGGCTTGGCCAACTTTCTATCCGACGATTGACAAATGTCAATGCGACATGCGTCATTCGTCTTCCACCAATTGGCTAGTCTATGTAGAAAAGCAGCCAGTTGCTTGGGAAGATCGTTGTGTGGAGTACTAGTGTTAGAAAACCAGGATATGCATGAGTAGGTGAACTGGCCGCCATGATATAACTAAGAAATTATTAAAAACGGCGTTAAACCCCAATCAATCAATCAATGTTTAAGACACTCTCATTGTGTGAACAATGAAAAGAATGCTATCTCTTGGAAAGAAAGGATTTGGAACATGACTTTCGGTGTGGACAAATCTTTAACCCTTTCCCTCATATAGACGCTTTCTGACGCCTCTGCAGCAGACGGCTATTTGAAAACATAGTAACAAAAGAAGAAATTGCACAAAACGTGCAATTTCTCCTTTTCCACAATGTTTTCCACTTTAAGTCATAAGTTATCCATTTAATTAAAGAGAAGTAATGACAAGGGGTCCAAAGTAAAACACCCTGCTGGGCTATTCCTTTTTTTCTGATAATTGATGTATTATAGTCAACTGTCATAGCAATTTAAAGCGTCATTCCTCTTTCATCTAAGGGTTAAACAGTCTATATGGGAAATAAACCAGTTCATTGTGCTGTGTACAGGTGCAACAAAGCCAGGAAACTCATGTAAGATGAACTGCATGACTGATATAGGGTTAACCCTTTCCCTCATACAGACGCTTTCTGACGCCTATGCAGCAGACAGCTTTTTGAAAACATAGTGACAAAAGAAGAAATAGCTCAAAGCAATTTCTCCTTTTGCCACAATGTTTTCAACTTTTAGTCATAGGTTGTCCATTCAATTATAGAGATTTTCCATTTTTAGTTCACCTATGCACGAAGTGTTTTCAACTTTTAGTCATAGGTTGTCCATTCAATTATAGAGATTTTCCATTTTTAGTTCACCTATGCACGAAGTGCAAGGTGAGCTATTGTGATCACATTTTGTCTGGCGTCCGTCCGTCGTGCGTTATCAACATTTCAGCTTGTTAACACTCTATACAAGCTACATTTTGCATCCAATCTTCATGAAAGTTTGAGAACATTCATCTCCATCAAATCCTGGACTAGTTCGAAACATGGCCATATGAGGTCAAAAACGAGGTCACTAGGTCAAATTGAAGGGAAATCTTGTTAACACTCTGGATGCCACATTTTCAACTTGAGAATGTTTGTCTTGATGATATGTAGGTCAAGTTCGAACATGGGTCATGTCGGGTCTAAAAGTAGGTCACTAGGTCAAATTGAAGGAAAATCTTAGGAAAATCTTGTTAACACTTTGGATGCCGCATTTTTTGCTTAAGCAGCTTGAAATTGTCAGAATGTTTGTCTCAATGATATCTAGGCCGAGTTCGAATACGGGTCATGCAGGGTTAAAAACTAGGTCACTAGGCCAAATTGAAGGGTAATTTTGTTAACACTCTTGATACTGCATTTTTCACTTGAGCATGATGAAACTTTATCAGAATGTTTTTCTTGATGATATGTAAGTCAAGTTCGATCATGGGTCATATTGGGTCAGAAACTAGGTCACTAGGCCAAATTGAAGGAATATCTTGTTAACTCTGTAGAAGATGCATTTTTTGCCACAGCAGCTTGACATTTAATGAGAATGTTTATCTAAATGATATCTAAGCCAAGTTCGAATATGGGTCATGTAGGGTCAAAAACTAGGTCACTAGGCCATATTGAAGCAAAATCTTGTTAACACTTTGGATGCTGCATTTGCTTCAGCAGCTTGAAATATGGTCAGAATCTTTGTCTGAATTATATCTAGGTCAAGTATGAATATGGATCATATTGGGTCAGAAACAAGGTCAATAAAGGAAAATATTGTTCAAACTCCGGAGGCCGCATTTTTACTTCGAGCAAGTTGAAAATTTGTCAGAATGTTGTCTTGATGATATCTAGTCCATGTTGGAATATGGGTCATATCAGGTAAAAAAATATAGATCACTAGGCCAAATGAAGGAAAATCTTGTTAACACTGTGGAGGTTGCATTCAGAATAATTGTCTTGATGTGTTTTAAATTGCAGTACATTGTATAATTAAGGTGAGCGATCATGGCCCTCTTGTTTAACAAAACATGTTCAAAGTCATCTGCTGCAGATTTGTTGTATGAGGGAAAGGGTTGAAGGTTTAGGGAAAATTCAAGTTTGAAACTCAGTAGTTAACATTTAGGGAAAAAGAGAAATTGCTCATTCTCCTTTTCTGAAAATTGGAATTGATGTAGTATGCTAACTTTATGTATGTAGTATTTAAAACTTAAATTTAGAAAAAGAAATAAGATTTATAAGTGGAAACATGCTTGGAATAGGTTTGTTTTGTTTTGCAGCAGAAGGCTATTTGAAAACATAGTAACAAAAGAAGAAATTGCACAAAACGTGCAATTTCTCCTTTTGTCACAATGTTTTCCACTTTAAGTCATAAGTTATCCATTTAATTAAAGAGATTTTCTTTGTTTTGCAGCAGACGGCTATTTGAAAACATAGTAACAAAAGAAGAAATTGCACAAAACGTGCAATTTCTCCTTTTGTCACAATGTTTTCCACTTTAAGTCATAAGTTATCCATTTAATTAAAGAGATTTTCTTTGTTTTGCAGCAGACGGCTATTTGAAAACATAGTAACAAAAGAAGAAATTGCACAAAACGTGCAATTTCTCCTTTTGTCACAATGTTTTCCACTTTAAGTCATAAGTTATCCATTTAATTAAAGAGATCCCCGACGCTAACCACTCGACCACAGCGGATTCCTTATAAGTGGAAACATACTTGGAATAGGTTGGTTTTGTTTGTTTGTATGGTGCTTGATGCTGCTTTCACAATAAATTCCGTTATATCACATCATTTCCTAATGGTAAGTTACAAGTATTACTGGTCCATTTATCCTGACAGCAGCGAGACTGTTATAGAAACTTTAGTCTAACCCCACAGGGGAGGGAATGCCATTACTACCATTTCTAAAGTCTTTAGAAGGATTTTCTTCAGATGTTTAGAATAAGGAAGTGTATAAGAAAAGCATTGCCAGATAATTAATATTAAGGACAGAAATAACCCATCCTTCAGGAGTTCCTAATTGTTTTCTTTGCTCTGGTGTGATTAACCTTTTACCAGATACAGATATCTTCTGTTGCCTTATAAAGTAGATGATATCTTAAAACATGAGAAATTACTCATTTCCCTACTTTGTTCAACTCTCTATCAACATAACACTTGTCAATTTCTTTGTGTTGCAACAATATATTTATCAAATGTTCTCAAAGCAGCTGACTATAGATGGCTTATCAGTTAAATAGTTAACCATTTCCCTCATACGACAATTCTGCAGCAGATGACTTTGAACATATTTTGTCAAAAAATAGAAAATCTCCATAATTGAATGGGTAACCTATGACTAAAAGTGGTAAACATTGTGGCAATACTCGTCTTGAGTAATTTTTACTTTTGTCACTATGTTTTCAAAAAGCCGTCTGCTTCAGAGGCGTCAGAAAGCGTCTATATGAGGGAAAGGGTTAAAACATAGTAGGAAAATGAGAAATTACTCATTTCCCGACTTTGTTTAACTCTATATCAACATAACACTTGTCAATTTCTTTGTGTTGCAACAATATATTTATCAAATGTTCTCAAAGCAGTTTAATTTAGATGGCTTGTCAGGTATAAAGTTACAACAGATTATAATCTTGGTGGGTTTTAGAATATTAACCCTTTCCCACATACAACAAATCTGCAAAGACGACTTTTAAAATATCTTGTCAAAAATATGGAAAATCTCTAATAAAATAAAGTTTATTTATGGAATAGAGTTGAAATTATTGTGGCAAAAGAAGAAATTGCTCGTTATAAGCAATAATTTCTTTTGCCTCAATAGTTTAAAACGTCCTCGGCTGCAGATGCGTCAGATTGCGGCTGCAGTTTGGGAAAGTGTTAAGAACTGTTGATTAACCAGTATAGGAGGCTGACATTTATGACCTTTGTAAGAAGATGTCTTAGCCTATTTGTGTCCTCCATTTGATTCCTTAACCCTTTCCCTCATACGACAATTCTGCAGCAGACGACTTTGAACGTATTTTGTCAAAACATAGAAATTCTCCATAACTGAATGGATAACCTATCATGACACAAAGTGGAAAACATTGTGGCAAAAGGAGAAATTGCACGTTCTGTGCAATTTCTTCTTTTGTCACTATGTTTTCAAAAAGCCGTATGCTGCAGAGGCGTCAGAAAGCGTCTATATGAGGGAAAGGGTTAAATGAAGGTGCAATAATTGAATAGAGTTGAAAACTTGGTGACAAAGGAGAAATTGCTCGTTTTGAACAATTTCTTCTTCTGTAACCATGTTTTCATAAAATTGTCTGCTGCAGAGGTCTCAGAAAGTGTCTATAATATTATGTAGAAAAAGGGTTGAAAGCTTTAACCCTTGCTTTCTGATGCCTCTGCAGCAGAAAGCGTTTTGAAAACATAGCGACAAAAGAAAAAAATTGTAGAGATTTTCTATGTTTTGTCAGAATATGTTCAAAGTCATCTGCTGCAGAATTGTCGTATGAGGGAAAGGGTTGACTGTTTATCTGATGGGGGTAATAGAACACAGTTGTCTGCTTTGGAAACATGGTTGAGGAAAAACAATTATAATTGTAAGATCTTGAAAATTGGATGGATTGTTTTAATACAATGTTTAATCCTTTCCCTCATATGACAATTCTGAAGAAGACGACTTTGAACATATTTTGTCAAAAAATAGAAAATCTCTATAATTGAATGGAAAACCTATGACTAAAAGTGGAAAACATTGTGGCAAAAGGAGAAATTGCTCATTTTGAGCAATTTTTGTGGTGATTGGTTTGACAATCGCCACAATGCTAAATATTTACATAGTCGGTTTTGAAAAGTCGGTTGATATTTATTTTTCCTTACTGCAAACTAATTTACTCACATCCGTTATAGTTCCATCATTGATGCAGAGACGCGATTAATAATAATTATGTCAGTGCTACTTTTGTACCGGATTGTTACTAATATTTGAGTTTTATATCGAGACATTATCTACATAGAGTTAAAATATGTAAATATTATCTTCGTCATGATTGGGCAGATAATAAATATCATTGCGCGTTCTATCTGCCTTGCAAATAACTCAAATCTGGAAATTCCAAAAGGTTCTATAAATAGCTCGCGAGACTGGTGTTCTTAAATCTCAATATTATAAACGCTTTATTTTGTAGTTGTTTAAATATATGAAAGCGTCTAGATGATAAGACTGGTTTACAAAGGTTTAAAGGACACACGATGTCAGTGTGTACACATGTTATGTATACACATCTGCACATTCTAGAGTCAATTAGCAATCAATGCTGAAAGTGTAGCCTAATTTAGTTTGGAGATCAAGCATTATAATATATGCCTATATTTTTATAAATTGAACAGTTTGGCAAATAGTGAAATTGTGCTTTTTGTGCATGTTTTGTGTTTGTTATTGCACTCAAATTTTTCGAAGCAGTTTAACAACCTCAGAGACATATAAATACATGTACACTGTGTTTATATGTCTCTGACAACCCTCAATCATGCAATGTGAAGGGACTAAATTGAACAGACCTGTTTAATATCGGACATCATTGAAACAAACACCAAACTAATCATGGATACTGTTTTCTGCCCTTTCTTGATAATTTTGTCATTTCTAAAGTGTACGAAATATTTTATCTTAATATGGCCTAGCGACCTGGTGATGAGCATGTGATTACCCGAACAATTTAGATTACAAAAAGCCATTCTAATGAGCTAAAACGATAGTCTATCGAGTACCAACTAGATTTTTCTTAAATTTTGAATGGCCTAATTTTGAACACATCATGACCAGTTTCAGAACGTAACTAAAAAAGCACCAAGACAACATTCTGGCAAACTAACATTATTCTACTGTCAAAAGATGCAGGATTGATACATTCTCAAATTTACCCGCAGCAGAGTGCACTATTATTGAAAATAACAAGCTCTACACCGATATACTGCTTGTTACTTTGCAGGATTTTTCATACGATCGCCACTACAGTGCCATTGGCGCTTTGATTCCTTTTGTCACTATGATTTCAAAAAGCTGTCTGCTGCAGAGGCGTCCAAAAGTGTCTATATGAGGGAAAGGGTTAAATCATGATGAAAAACATAGAAATGCTTTGTTTTTGCGCATTTGTTCTCCTTTTTGTCACAACTATTTTTTAAAAGTTATCTGCTTCAAAGGCACCAAATGTCGTGTATATATTATGTTAACCCTTGCGCACATACAACAAATCTGCAGCAGAGGACTTTGCAAATACTATGGAGAACTTAGGTTACTGAGGCATCAGAACTGGGGGAAAATGCCTAGACATTTTACCCATTACACACATTTTAAAAGCCATATTGATTGGTTGAAAAACATGGTGACCAGACAGCATGAGAAAAGGGGCAAAACAACAAAATTGTATTATTCCATTCTTCAGAAAGCTCTTGTGTGATTTTAAGCTAATTTAGCAACTCAACTCAACTCAACTCATCTCAACTCAAATTATTTTATTAAGCAATTAAGTTGGCACTAGATGTGTCATTGGCCATACAAAATACAATGTACATACAAAATGATTAAACATGCAACCCAAATACATTTACAGATAATTATTGATATCAGAAAAACTTCTCAAACAATTACCCTCAATGAAATTTATAGCAAAGAACAGACTTTAGAAAAGCAATAATCATTTACAAATCATTAAATGAACAATGTCTTGAATACCTCAGAGACAAATTCAAATACTTCATAAATAAATTTCTAAGATCCTTTCATAACATGCTGTTACAGAATCTAGAATTCTTCAGAAAATCTCTTGACTTGTTCCGGACCAAAATTTGGTATGCCATATTCCCTTTCAACTTCGAAGTGCATATTCATTATATTATTAGTCGCCGGGCAGATTTAGCCCGCGACTTCTATTTTTAATAGCTTTTCGGAAATCACATGGGAGGGCGGCTTATTATTAGAAAGAAACAAATCTAGATGATTTGAACATATTACAATTGTGGTTGTTTACGAACACTAATAAATGACACATCTAAAATGAAATAAATATTCCGATTTTTTAATGTTTGCAGTTTTTTTTATTTCACTCGCATTTAAGTTTTTTGTCTTATTTACGAAGACAAAAGTGGTCCCTTCAAGACGTGAACCAACACCCCCTAATGCAGACTCTTATGTGTCATCATTGAGGTCAATTTCGGATTCTCCTTTTAATAGCAATTTTAACTTACTAAATGTTGTTTTCATGTTCAAAGAGATGTCTTGATTTGTGTAGAATTCATTTAATAATGTTAATCCATGAATATCTAAAGTAGGAACTGTTTCTAAGCTAAATATAGACCCTATTCTGTTGTGTAGGTTCGTGACCTTTAACATCGATTTTCGCGCATGCGCATTTCGATATGAAAAAGCGAGTGATATTATTTTATTTTAGACAAGTACAAGACGAATGTTTGACGCAAAGAGTCAAAGAGAAGCCGCAATATTTCGTTGTACATGTAGAAATAAGAAAAAAAGAACATTTTTAAATCCACAAACAATAGAACAATTTAAACTGTAGACGGTAATGCTGATATATTTCTCCTTTTGAAGACTTGTTTTCTTCAAATTACCTCCCTTTAAAGCAATACCAGGATATTTACCTTGTGATTCGAATAAGATTGACAAACATTGAAATTATATGAATGAATACTATTATTTAAATAAGTAACAACAGCAAAATTAAATTTAAGCCAAGATAAATGTGTATACATTTCGTTAATTTTTTATAGATACCCTAATGTATAGGTGAATATAAAATTTATAAGTAAATGTTTTCATTTCAACGTTCCCAATGTTTGAATAGACTAAGGAAAGTCAAGAATACATAAATAAATCAATGCAGTCTTTTCCGGCGCCATTGATGCCTTGCATCAACTTTCTCTTGTTTTAAGAACCTTTATTTAGCATGAGCATCCCTGGTTCTACTTGAAACATAGTAAATATATTGTATAACTCTGTTTTGAACAATTTTATGTTTTGTAATCAATTTGCTTTTATTTTGAATTGTTTATATCTCTTGTATGTTTAATCTTGTTTATATAATGTATTGGTTGCTCTGAGGCCCAAATGAAAGATTGGAACAAATGTGTAGCCTCATTAAGTTGGTATTTTTAGCTTGTCTGTTTTTTGAAGAAAAAAAGTCGGATATATTGATATCCTTGGAGTCATCGTCGTCATAAAACTTTAACCTCACCCCATAACTAATAAAAACATTCATCATTTTCAAATGAAACTTGGATATGCATGTCTATACCAAGTAACATAACTCTTGCTTTAATAATTATTCAGTAATGCCCCTTTTTTGACTTAGCATATTATTACATCAATACAAAGAATTATTGTATTTGTAATGACCCAACAATGAATTGAACCCAGGTCTCGTTTTACTTGAAATGGACACAATAGCCCTTTCCGACATACAACAAATATGCAGCAGACAACTTTGAAAAACATACCCAATTTTTTGTTTGAAACTCCCTTTGAATGAAAGTACAATAATTGATTAGAGTACGTTGAAGACATGGTGACAAAAGGAGAAATTACTTGTTTTGAGCAATTTCTTCTTCGGTCGACATGTTTTCAAAAAGCTGTCTGCTGCAGAAGCGTCAGTAAACGTCTATATGAGGGAAAGGGTTAACCAATGAGTTGGCTAGGAGGAGTTTGTGAAGGGATATCTGAAACATTTCGTGTTTACTTCAAATTTGGAGCAGAAAAGACAAAACTGCCCCCGGAGGAAACAACGATATTTAATTTGACTGTCTGAAGTGATGTTTACTTTGGGGAAGGCATTGATTTGTTCAAAGAATTTTGTGATTCCCTTATGAGTCTGAAGATGCACTAGCCTTTTACCCGATATGAAATTCCTAAAATCATCAGCTTCTTATTAACCCTTTCCCTTGTACGACAATTCTGCAGCAGACGACTTTGAACGTATTTTGTCAAAACATAGAAAATCTCCATAATTGATTGGATAACCTATGACAAAAAGTGGAAAACATTGTTGCAAAAGGAGAAATTGCACGTTTTGTGCAATTTCTTCTTTTGTCACTATGATTTCAAAAAGCCGTCTGCTGCAGAGGCATCAGAAAGCATCTATATGAGGGAAAGGGTTAATTATGAGGATTTTTTTAAAAATATCATCAATTAATATAAGCTGGATTTGAAATACTGTAGAAAACGTGGTGAGAAAAGGAGTTGTTCCTCATTCTGAACAGTTTCTGCTTTATAAACTGTGGTTTAAAATGGTGTTTGCTGCAAAGGCGCTAGTAACTGTCTTTTGTATAAGGGATAAAGTTAAGAATTTCAAACTGGAAGATCATAAAAATGGCAATAAGATTTTGACATAATATAGAAAATAAATAATGCAATTCAGAAATTGTTTATCAATTGCTCTTATCCCTGCGACAATTTCTAAGCATATCTGATGCAGAGGCGTGAAAAGATGCTTGAATCAAATAATGCTTTCACAGGATGGAAAAACAAGGAACTTTTTTACAAGCAGTTCTTCTTTACCCTAAAAAACTGGAAAATGTCCAGATGCAATCACTTTGAAGAAAGGTTATAGTACAATGAGTAATTAGTGTTTGTTTGCATTTCAAGATTGCTTTGCGTGTAATGTTGCACATTCTCTGATCTGCTTCCAAGTAATATTTTTCTTTTCAAACCTGCAATTACCAATATTTGCTGATCATGCTGTATTGATATTGTTTCACTGGAGTGATCTGCACATATGTAGAGGTTCTACACAATTTAAGCCATGTTTCAATACAAACTGACCTTCAGGATTTGGAAAGCATTAACCCTTATCCTCATATGACAATTCTGCAGCAGACGACTTTGAACATATTTTGTCCAAAAATAGAAAATCTCTATATTTGAACGGATAACCTATGACTAAAAGTGGAAAACATTATGGCAAAAGGAAAAATTACTCATTTTGAGCAATTTCTTCTTTTGTCACTATGTTTTCAAATAGCCGTCTGTTGCAGAGGCGTCTGAAAGCATCTATATGAGGGAAAGCGTTAAGCCCCGGTAGCTCAGTTGGTATTGACACGGGCTGTCAATCTAGTGATTGTGGATTTGAATCACAGCTTGGCCAATATCCCTTCAGACGTTTGACAAAAGTCTTTGTGACAAGCTTCATTTGTCTTTCACCAATGGGCTAACAGTCTATGTGGTAAAGCAGCTGGTTGCTTGGAAAGTATTTTGGGTGCAGTACTCAGGTGTGAGAATGCCAGGGAACACATGAGTAAGTGAACTGGTTGTTGTGATATGAATGAAAAATTGTTGAAAACCCAAATAAATCAATCAATCAGGGCTTGGGGACTAGTAAAGAAAATCAATCAGGACTTGGGGACTAGTAAAGACAATCAATCAGGACTTGGGGACAACTTAAGACAATCAATCAGGACTTGGGGAAAAGTAAAGACAATCAATCAGGACTTGGGGACTAGTAAGGACAATCAATCAGGACTTGGGGACTAGTAAAGACAATCAATCAGGACTTGGGGACAAATAAAGACAATCAATCAGGGCTTGGGGACTAGTAAAGACAATCAATCAGGACTTGGGGACTAGTAAAGACAATCAATCAGGACTTGGGGACTAGTAAAGACAATCAATCAGGACTTGGGGACAAATAAAGACAATCAATCAGGACTTGGGGAAAAGTAAAGACAATCAATCAGGACTTGGGGACTAGTAAGGACAATCAATCAGGACTTGGGGACTAGTAAAGACAATCAATCAGGACTTGGGGACAAATAAAGACAATCAATCAGGACTTGGGGAAAAGTAAAGACAATCAATCAGGACTTGGGGACTAGTACAGACAATCAATCAGGACTTGGGGACAAGTAAAGACAATCAATCAGGACTTGGGGAATAGTAAAGACAATCAAGCAGGACTTTGGGACTAGTAAAGACAATCAATCAGGACTTGGGGACAAATAAAGACAATCAATCAGGACTTGGGGAAAAGTAAAGACAATCAATCAGGACTTGGGGACTAGTACAGACAATCAATCAGGACTTGGGGACAAGTAAAGACAATCAATCAGGACTTGGGGAAAAGTAAAGACAATCAATCAGGACTTGGGGACTAGTACAGACAATCAATCAGGACTTGTGGACAAGTAAAGACAATCAATCAGGACTTGGGGAATAGTAAAGACAATCAATCAGGACTTGGGGACTAGTAAAGACAATCAAGCAGGACTTGGGGACAAGGTAAGACGATCAATCAGGACTTGGGGACAAGTAAAGACAATCAATCAGGACTTGGGGAATAGTAAAGACAATCAATCAGGACTTGGGGACTAGTAAAGACAATCAAGCAGGACTTGGGGACAAGGTAAGACAATCAATCAGGACTTGGGGACTAGTACAGACAATCAATCAGGACTTGGGGACAAGTAAAGACAATCAATCATGACTTGGGGACTAGTACAGACAATCAATCAGGACTTGGGGACTAGTAAAGACAATCAATCAGGACTTGGGGACTAGTAAAGACAATCAATCAGGACTTGGGGACAAGGTAAGACAATCAATCAGGACTTGGGGACAAGGTAAGACAATCAATCAGGACTTGGGAGACTAGTAAAGACAATCAATCAGGACTTGGGGACAAGGTAAGACAATCAAGCAGGACTTGGGGACTAGTAAAGACAATCAATCAGGACTTGGGAGACTAGTAAAGACAATCAATCAGGACTTGGGGACAAGGTAAGACAATCAATCAGGACTTGGGGACTAGTAAAGACCATCAATCAGGACTTGGGGACTAGTAAAGACAATCAATCAGGACTTTGGGACAAGGTAAGACAATCAAGCAGGACTTGGGGACTAGTAAAGACAATCAATCAGGACTTGGGGACAAGGTAAGACAATCAATCAGGACTTGGGAGACTAGTAAAGACAATCAATCAGGACTTGGGGACAAGGTAAGACAATCAAGCAGGACTTGGGGACTAGTAAAGACAATCAAGCAGGACTTGGGGACTAGTAAAGACAATCAATCAGGACTTGGGGACAAGGTAAGACGATCAATCAGGACTTGGGGACTAGTAAAGACAATCAATCAGGACTTGGGGACTAGTAAAGACAATCAATCAGGACTTGGGGACTAGTAAAGACAATCAATCAGGACTTGGGGACATGGTAAGACGATCAATCAGGACTTGGGGACTAGTAAAGACAATCAAGCAGGACTTGGGGACTAGTAAAGACAATCAATCAGGACTTGGGGACTAGGTAAGACAATCAATCAGGACTTGGGGACTAGGTAAGACAATCAATCAGGACTTGGGGACAAGTAAAGACAATCAATCAGGACTTGGAGACTAGTAAAGACAATCAAGCAGGACTTGGGGACTAGTAAAGACAATCAAGCAGGACTTGGGGACTAGTAAAGACAATCAATCAGGACTTGGGGACAAGGTAAGACGATCAATCAGGACTTGGGGACTAGTAAAGACAATCAATCAGGACTTGGGGACTAGTAAAGACAATCAATCAGGACTTGCGGACAAGTAAAGACCATCAATCAGGACTTGGAGACTAGTAAAGACAATCAAGCAGGACTTGGGGACTAGTAAAGACAATCAAGCAGGACTTGGGGACTAGTAAAGACAATCAATCAGGACTTGGGGACTAGTAAAGACAATCAATCAGGACTTGGGGACTAGGTAAGACGATCAATCAGGACTTGGGGACTAGGTAAGACAATCAATCAGGACTTGGGGACTAGGTAAGACAATCAATCAGGACTTGGGGACTAGTAAAGACAATCAAGCAGGACTTGGGGACTAGTAAAGACAATCAATCAGGACTTGGGGACTAGTAAAGACAATCAATCAGGACTTGGGGACAAGGTAAGACGATCAATCAGGACTTGGGGACTAGTAAAGACAATCAATCAGGATGTGGGGACTAGTAAAGACAATCAATCAGGACTTGGGGACAAATAAAGACAATTAATCAGGACTTAGGGTCAAGTAAAGACAATCAATCAGGACTTGGGGACAAGTAAAGACGATCAATCAGGACTTGGGGGACTAGTAATGACAATCAATTAGGACATGGGGACTAGTAAAGATTTGTAATGTTATGCAAACATGTAATTTAAACATAACTGCAGAAAGACTTAGAATGTTCAGTACTTTGCATTATATGGACATACATGCATACATACATGTCATGTCTTTTAACACTTTTCCACCCCTAGACACATTTTGAGGATTTTACTGGTGACAAAATTGTGAAAATATTGTGGCAAAAGGAAAAATTGCTTATAATGCAACATTATTTTTGACTAAATCTTTTCAAAGGTGCATGCTTCAGATTTATTATACATGTATGTGTAAAAAAAGGGTTATTCTCTATCTTTGGGAACTAGCCATAAGAATTTGACCAATATGGTCAATATCATTTGTAATGTTATACAAACATCTAACTTAAACAATGTTTCAGTACTTCATGCATTGTATGTGTTTTGATCTAAAAAAAAAAAAAAACAGCTGTTTAACAATTTAAGATAGAGTGTGACTAGATAGATCACTAGCTGAAATTTGATAAAAACTATCTTGTGAACAACTGTAGAGGCTGCATTGTTTTTACTTGAATGGTTAAAGCTGTCTTATGGTAGTAACACTAAGTTTAAATAAAGCTCATGTTGGGTTAAAAACTAGGTCACTAGACCAAATTTAAGGAAACCTTGACGACACTCTAGAGGCCAGAACATCTTTTTACCTGAGCATGTTGAAACTTTGCCATATATAATGTTTGTAATTATGATATTTAGGCCAAGTTTTAAAATAGATCATATCAGGTCAAACACTAGGCCAACATTTAAGAAAAATATTATGGTCACTAGATTAGAGGCCGAATTTATGAAACTTTGCCTGAATGTCTGTCTTGATACTATCCATGCTAAGTTCAAATTTGGGTCATATAGACTCAAAAACTGGGCCAAATTTAAGAAAAAGGATGTTGACTGAGTCTTTAGTAGAGCATGTTTCTCTTGTTTCCTTAACCTTTCCTACATACAGATGCTTTATGATGCCTCTGCAGAAGATGACTTTGGAAAACATTGTGTTTTCATCTCTAATAATTAAAGTCTCGTTTTTGGAATTGTTCACATTGTTTGCCCATAAGTTTTCAAGGTCATCTTCTGCGGATTTGTTGTATGTGAGAAAGGGATATTTAATTACTTCTTTTAGTATTGTTTGTGAACACCTTATTATATAGGGCCACCATGGCCCTCTTATTTTGTATATTTTCTTTAAATATTGCTAATTGAAAGAAGTTTTATTCATGATTACCATATGCAACCATGGTGCCCTCTCTTGGGTGTGGGTGTTGTAGGGAGGTTGACGTTGTAGTTAGTGATAGGGTTGGTTATACCGAGTTCTATCCCAACCACGCTGTCTGTGTCTGTGAAACCGGTAGATTTTGGGGAATTAGCGTGTCCCACAAACTGTCCCTTACATGCACACCTAGAAGAACACAACGATCGCGGGGTCCACTCTGTAGGTTACAGAGTGTGGCAATACTGGAGGGAACACGATAGCTAGTTAACTAGTCTTTTATTATACACATACATTTATCAACATTTCCTAAGTTCTTTTATGGCTTCAATATTATTATCCCCTCGTCAAACAGAGTTTGAGAGGGGATATAGTAACAGGGCTGTCCGTTTGTTTGTGCGTCTGTGCATCCGTCCGTAAAGGTCATAGGGTTAAGGTCAAGGTCAAAATTGGACTTTCTGTCCATAACAACCTTGTGACCACTCTACACTGAACATCCTTTGACTGATCTTAACCAAACTTGGTATACAGTTAGTATATGGCAAGGTCTAGAAGCCTATTTATTTTCAATGTCATAAGGTCAAGGTCTAAATTGGACTTTGAATACCGAGGGGATGCATCCTCTTTGCGGTGCCCTTGTTAACATAAGTTCTCCGTTAAAAAAGACTAACTCCATCTAGTTCACATAAGACTCTGTTTAAGTCTTTCCCCTATTTCTATTCCTGTTCCCTTCTTCTTAACCTTTCCCTATTATCTCTTATTCCTAATCCTATCTCTAGTTTAATGTTTTCAAGACTTGTCTATTTATACTGATCAATTCCCATGTAAACTGTTTAGACGTAATAAGATTGTTTAGTAAGTAAGTTATGATAACAGAAGCCTAGGGTTTCACACCTAATCAACAAGATATGCTTCGAGTAGGCAAGAACAATGCCCCAACCATAATGTGCTAGAACCATGTCTGTCTCAAGGCCATTAGGTTGATTGCAGAAAGTTGATTTCAAAGACCTAAGTTTCACACCTTTGTCAAATCTAAGTCAATGAGGGTTTTAAGATCTTAAAATGTTGGTTAT
Organism: Serripes groenlandicus; assembly: GCA_031761405.1. Taxonomy (NCBI): domain Eukaryota; kingdom Metazoa; phylum Mollusca; class Bivalvia; order Cardiida; family Cardiidae; genus Serripes; species Serripes groenlandicus. The sequence goes on from JASEVX010000006.1 coordinate 67,976,208, forward strand.
GCACATGCATGACGTCATTTCAAACAATAACGTCACCTTTTAGACGCGCGTGCCATGTAACAGATGAACTATTGATTCGAAAATGGTTTATTGTACCTGAATTTTAGAATAAAAGCGAAAAGGAGTCAAATAGTCATTTTTTATTGAATCACACATGACTGCATCTCGTCCAATCAAATACTTTGATTCATAGTAGGTATATTATAATATTATCTATTTCATTATTAATTTTATTATTGTATTTCCAAAAACATTTAATGGCAAAATTACCACGGTGACAGATCATATATCCAAAAAAAAATTGTTTTTTTTTCATCCTTTCTAGAAAAATATTTCACACAATATATTATATAAAGAATGTCATATAAGATTGTTTTTTTTGTGATTGATTACTAAGAAATCTGTAACTGCCCTTATCTGTAAATATATGATAATTAACAGCAGTCCCTGTCTGAAATGTCAATACCTGCCTCCAGGGGGAGTGGTTGCTTTAGTGTGAAACAAAAATCCATAAAAATGTTACTGAGAGTTCAAAGTTAACTGTTTATACATTGTATATTAATATAGTGACTCCATATTATTTTAAAAGCAAAAATCATTTAATGTATTGTGGATTTTATTAACTAAAGGTACATTTTGTACATGACTGTAGAATATTTGATATACTTGTGGTGAATTATCTCAATTTTTTTATATGATCATTAGCTTTTTGCGCTAATATTATCAGGTTTGTGATTTATGATACTTTATTATGAAACATTTTTATTCTTGATATCAAAAGGCTGTAAAGCTATATAGTATTGAAAACATTTCACTTCTCATTAAAATAATGATTATGCACTATGTATTAAGTACATGTTTTTGTTTTGTGCAAGTTAATAAGCCTAAAAATTTCCCATATAAATAAAACCTTGCAACAGATTTTAAAATCATTTGAATTGAGAAAGTGAGAATGTGGGAAAGGGTTGATATGAATGTGTGCTGTTTTATATTGAACTTTGTTTATAATTTTAGATAACTTTACAGGATGTTTGGAGAATAATCAAAATTTAAAACGAACAAACATTTGTGTATTATAAGACCATTATTTTGAGACAAAGCTAGAAAACCTTATGGACTACATAAAGTTTCTCCTTTTCCCAAAATGTTAGCTGTTTCAAAAATGTATTCTCATGGGAGTCTTAGATCTTATACAATTATATTTCTTAAAATACAAAGATTAATCCATGAACAAATGACTGGTGTCTTGTGATTTGGGTTCTTAATTAGTACATGTAATTACACTCCAATTTGAAATCTTAAACCATTTCCCACATATAGACGCTTTCTGAAGCCTCTGCAGAGGCAGATATTTTGAAAATATGGCAACACAAGAATAAATTGCCAAAACAAGCAATTTCTCCTTTTGTCACCATGTTTTCATTTCATTTCAATTATGTTTCTTTCATTTAAAGGGATTTTCTGTGCTTAATTTTGCATAGATGTTTTCAAAGGCGTCTGCTGCAGATTTGTTGTATGAATTATATTACCATAAAGCTACGGGTAGTGGGACTACACTTCCATTTGTCAGATTTAGTTATATACATTTAGGTATATATCATATATAGACAAAAACGCCTTGCTGATCGATATATTGGTAGAGCGACAGCCTCAGGTGCTGGAGGTTGTGGGTTAGAATCCCTAACCAGGTCATACCAAAGACTTAAAAAATGGTGGTTATGGCTGCCCTCCTTGGCGCTCAGGGTCGCGGGGCTAGCATAACAACTGACTGGATAGTGTCAGGATAAATGGACCAGTGGTGCTGGTAACTTACCCAAGAAACGCTGTGTTATAAATGAAAAAAAAAGTTGATAGCGGCGTAAAACATCAAACAATCAATCATATAGACAAAGGTGAAGACTCTTGTGAGACTGCACTAATACACAGGCTCACCTGAGTCTTCACTGTACACAGATGCATTTATAATACACATTGCTAGATGAGACTCAAATGTTTATTGCTTAACCCTTTCCCTCATACGGAAATTCTGCAGCAGACGACTTTGAACGTATTTTGTCAAAACATAGAAAATCTCTATAATTTAATGGATAACCTATGACAAAAAATGGAAAACATTGTGGCAAAAGGAGAAATTGCACGTTTTGTGCAATTTCTTCTTTTGTCACAATGTTTTCAAAAAGCCATCTGCTGCAGAGGCGTCAGAAAGCGTCTATATGAGGAAAAGGGTTAACCCTTTCTGACATACAGCAAATCTGCAGCAGATGATTTTGAATGAATGAATGTATATTGTTTTATGGCGCATATCAACAGCTAAGGTCATTTAGCGCGCAATTAAATTTAATTATTCGTGATCCCTGGGTAAACAAACCAGTACTAGGCTAGAAAATGTGCCTTGCCCAAGGGCACTCCACCATGAAGATGATTTTGAAAATGTCTTCTCAAAAATATGGAAAATCTCTACAAAATTTAAACATATGTTTAGTTACTGTAAAAAGTTGAAAATATTTTGGCAAAAGGAAAAATTGCTTGTTTTTAGCAATTTGTTCTTTTGTCAAAATGTTTTCAAAAGTCATCTGCTTTAGAGGCACAGAATGGGTCTATATGTGGGAAAGGGTTTAAAGTTATATCCTATAATTCTAACATATCATAACAGGTAAAACACTCTTTTCATTTCAGGGAGGACTAGGAGCATGCCTCTATAAAAAATACAGACAGGTTAGCGTGAAAAGATGGCTGACATTGCTGTCCTACCTACGTCCAAGACTCAGGGGGAACAGTTCGAACAGACGCATGTCAGAAAAATATACGATGAAATAGCCACCAGCGTAAACGACATTGAGCATAAGGCATGGCCAAAAGTGAAGAGATTTGTGAAAAAGTTTGAAACTGGTTCACTTATTGCTGATATAGGTATGTTAGTCTATAACAGTATACCTTAACAATATTGACCTGATCCTGACCTTTGTGCAATGGAATATATTGTCAGGACATGTAAAATAATAATACATAATGGTGTAGTTCATTCATCCCTTTCCAATTACAACAAATCTGCAGCTCTTGGCAAAATTATTGATGATCTCTATATAAGAAAGTTTAATTAACAAGCAATTTCTCCTTTTGCCACAATGTTTTCCACTTTTATTCATAGGTTATCCATGCAATTATAGAGATTTACTATTTGTCGACAAAATATGTTAAAAGTCGTCTGCTGCTGAATTGTTGTATGTCAGGGAAAAGGGTTAATTAATTATTAGTTGAAAACATTGTGGCAAAAGGAATAATTGCTCATGATGAGCAATTTCTCCTTTTTCCACAAGGTTTTAAAAATATTTTTCTGAATGTGTCTGCAAGTGGGAAAGAGCTGAATTTAAAATGAGGGTTACGTTCCCACCCATGTTTAATTTTTTTAAAACAAATAACAAATTTGTTAATTTATGAATAAGGTGCATCCAAATGAAATTGCATTTTTGTACAGAGGTCAGTAGCAGGTTGATATTGGTGAGTAATACTTGATGAGCAATTTTCAGACTTATGATGAAGAAAAAGGATCACTTGAAAATAATCCCTTAAACAGTTTCTAGAAATTTCCTTCATAATGACTCTTTCTGACACCTCTGCAGCAGAAGGCCTTTGCAAACATTGTGGCTAAAGAAGAAATTGGTCATAATGTCCAATTTCTTCATATGAAAAATTTCTTCGATTTCTCCTTTTGCAACAGTGATTATTTTCAGTTATCACTTTAATTTTTAGAGATTCTCAACATTTTAGCCCAGATGTTTTCAAAGTCGTCTGCTGCAGATTTGATGTATGTGGGAAATGGTTAACGACTTTGAACATATTTTGTAAAAAAATGGAAAATCTCTTTAATTGAATGGATAACCTATGACTAAAAGTGGAAAACATTGTGGCAAAAGTAGAAATTGCTCGTTTTGAGCAATTTCTTCTTTTGTCACTATGTTTTCAAAAAGCCGTCTGCTGCAGAGGCGTCAGATAATGTCTGTACATGGGAAAGGGTAAATAAGTATTTCCTGTTCCCCATGTTATTGATTATGGATATGTAGTTGCTATACATCATGTCAAGGGTGCAAATTAATGGTCAAACTTGTCAAAACCACTTTAAAGTGGCAGAGATCAGGTGCCACATTTTCAATTAATTATCGACTTTAGCTAGATATAGAACCATAATGTAACACAGTAAACACAAAATCTGACATTGGCAGTGTGACTTGGCAATGATCAAGATCAGCCTGTGCCATATGAGTAGTCTGATCAGGACCTACCTTGTTTGCCAACTGAAAACTGACTAGTTTAAGACAGTTATGCACCTAAATGGGATGAATGT